>CM033469.1:132968957-133261066 GCA_019447015.1 Hymenochirus boettgeri
TATGCTATAATTAAGAAGAGGCTGATATATTTAAAGGTATACACTTTTAGTAAACCAATACAATCATTATTTTAGTCCAGATTAAAGAGAGCAGATAACATCCCCCGAACATTTTAATGTTTGTCCATTATAGCACATATTTCTGCCTTGTAAAGGATAAGTGCACTGTAAAAGGAAATCGTTTCTATTATTCAGGGAGGTTAGAACGCTTATTCCCACCTCCCTGTGAATAATAGTTTGCTCAGGGGACACAGCCGAACTTACCTTAACCTGGCACTCCCCACTCGCTTCTTCTGATCTGACAGCCGCGTTGCCCCTGTCTCCCAACCCCGTGCCTATTTTTGGGTGCATGCACACCAACAAAAATAGGCGCGCGATCGGGAGAGCAGGACAGCTCTCCCGATCTCCGGTGTGATGTCCATACATGCACAACATTTGTGCATGTGGGAGATGATGTCTCACATGCACACGTCCATGCACCGTGACATCATGCGCGTGGGCCACTGTGCACGTCGAGCGCACGGAGCTACCAGGCACTTGTAACTGAGGCTAAACTCAGGAGCAAGGGGGAAATCTTCGAGGGGCGGAGATAACTATTCAACTGAACAGAAACAAGATTTCAGCAACTTTAAAACTATTAAGGTAGGCTCTGGAGGGGCTTAGGGGAAAACAAAATATGGCAAATGTATTTTTAAGCTGCACTACCAATTGACCTAACTTCATTTTAGAATGTACTTTAAATTGAATATTATCTTGTGGAAATCAATGGTTGAAGAGATGGCATACTACTCTAGTGGACTTGCTTGGGCAAGGCATTGTTTGAACATTAAAGGACAACTAAAGGCTCCAAATAATTGTAGTACATGTGTAAAGCAAATGCTATGCTTAGATCTAATGAAATGCTTTATTTATTTCTTGCAGCATTTTAGAAATTACTTTTATTCCAGGTGCCTACTAACACACACAGAGCAGTGTAATGGCAGAAGCTGCAGATATATCAGGGTTATTCAATAAAATTTCTTAGCATTTAAAGTTGTGCTAATTTTTCCCCAATCAGATTTAGCTTTCAAATGTTAAATAAGATCTGATTGGTTGTGGGAAAAATAGCACCATTTTAACGATAAGAACTTTTATTAAATAACCCTGAATGTGTTTGCTATAAGCTTCTTAAATTAGATGCATCCTGTATAATGAGCTACCCACAATGCTGGGCTATACAGGACTTCGGGGGGGCAAAAAATCCCTCTTCCTAGTTTAATATACAATCAAGGAAACAAAAAGGAAAATGTGCCCTGTTTATTCTGGCATAGCCCTACTTGTCTCCATTAGCCAGATCTGACAGTTTTCTGATTGGCTGCATGAGACAAACACGGCCATATAGGATTTCCAGTAGCATCTGCAAATCAGCAAGTTCACTACTTATTTCATTGATTGGGAGAATAGGTGATGTACCTGGCAGCAGGGATCCTCGTTGTCCCTAGAGTCCAGTAAAGTGGGAAAGTTGGCATTATGGATAGCTGAGAAGCTATGTATTAAAAACTACTTTAAATGCTTTGTTATTAAAAGCACAAATATAGAAATAAAGTAAAACTATTATGTTGAGTCTGTACAGAGCCTTTAGTTTTTCTTTAACTTAAAGGACAACTCCACCCTTAATAAAACATCTTTTAGAAAGAATGGCCTCTTTAAAATAGTCTGAGCATGTTCAAAAGAGGCAGCTAGGGGATTAGCATTCAGTCATGGCTGTGATGTCAACTGTCAAATCCATAACTGAAATCCTCCTTCCACGGTCCACACTACTGCCGTTGGAGAGCCGACCCTACTTGCGTGCGCATCTTGGACATTAATGTTGTTTCCAGGAGGGGGTAAGAGTGAGAGAGTGAGAGAGGATGGAGAAAAAGAGAAAGCGAAGGGGGAGAGAAAGAGAAAAAGAGAGGGGGAAGAAGGAGGAGGAGGAGAGGAAGGGAAAGAGAAATAAAGAGGGAAGAGAATCTTTACATGCAGGTTGAATAATTCTTTAAAGAATCTGGGTTTGCTAGTCTATTTCAGATTTCAAACTTTGGGGGTGATTTACCTGTATAATTTTCATTTAAGGACAGGACTAAAGTTAAAGGTTAGAAGTTAGGACCTTCCAGACTGGGTTACCTTGACGTGTCAGAAATTTTCATTCATGTGATCACAGTAATGTGTACTAAAGCCCCTTTGTTTATAAAGTATGCCAGTGAGCAGATAATATGATATTGTATGGGCCTAGGAATGTGCATTGATTATCTTTTCTATGTTTGTATAAATGTTTGACCAGATCAGTAGCACTTCCGCAAAATGTAGTTGTAATTTAGCTGTAGTTTTAATGAGTGCTTCCACAGTCCTTCTATTATAAGTATCTATGTATAGTTCTAATACATGTTCAGTTACCACCCCATTCCCCAATTAATGAAATGTTTACCACATGTGCTTTATGGAAAACATCTGATATCCATTACATTCTAATGCAGTTCCTGCTTTACACCTTCACTATTGTATTACCGTTTCATGATTTTATTCTTTTGTGACATTATATGTAGCAGACCATGTACCTTAAAGAAAAAACAATGGATTCATTTAGTATATGTAAAGAGAAAGTGTCCCTTGGGAATATATTATAACAGATGGATAACAAAACGCAGGAATATATCCGGTCTCTTGGGTTTATACATTGCACAGGTTTCAACACTTAAAGGGGATATTCCCAAGAGAGGCATCAGCATGATGAATAACGATGATTTCAAAGGATTGTTATCATTTTTAAAAAAGTTAAAACAACTACATGACATCCATTGATCACTAACTAGATGCTTATGAGGTTCTCATTCATCCATTTCAAGCTAATCTGTTGAATTTAGTTAGATCAACTGGACTTAAAGTTTAGTCCAGGAGAGGTGTCAAGGAGGCCATTTATGTGAAATTAAAGAAGCCAAGCCTATATAGGGGTTCGACACAACTGTCTGCCAATGCTGTTTTTGATACCTTACCCTGGACAGTTTTGATAACACTTTTTAGCCTTAATGCACCACACCTTGCATTCAGAAGGTCCCTAACACCTGCTGTCCTATGCTGATTGGGACTTTCCTGGGTATTTAATTGCCAACTATTCTTGTACAAGTCATTCTGAATTGAGAAAGCCAGTGGGATGACTAGCGAAACATCTTCAAGAACTAAGCTTAAAGTCCAGTTGATCTAACTGAATTCAACAGATGTCACTAACTAGAGTTTACCTGAAGGAAAGTTAGGCCTAACTTACAACTGCTTATATGATACCAGGTCCAATAAGAGGAAAAGGGTCTATGCTATAGCATGACATGCAAATCAACTGATCATAAACTGTATGGGATTTTTTTAATGAGCCTAGATTCCATTAGAGTCATATAAACAGAGGTAGCTGCAAACCTAAGGACCGCAATGCTAATTTGGGTCTGGGCCCCCAGACTCAAGGCTCCAAACTCAACAACCGAGAAGGTAAGGTTCGTAGTCTTATTCCTCCTTCATAAGTTTTTGGTTTTCACACTACAAATCAGTGCAAAAATAAGCAATTTCCTATTAGCATCGAAACATAAATCTGTTGTATATCTTAGAGTAAAACTTAACTTTTTTTTACCAGCCAGTGTGATTACATACAGCTTTCCTGGGGCAATACAAAATCGTCAACTCATTTTACTATCATTATTTTTCTGTTCCAAAAGATAAAGCTTCTAAATTTAGCTAACCTCCATGTATCTGCAGAGGTGACTCATGATAGAGTGCATGTTTTAGAAAACAGTCCAAAAGGTCACAGGTTCAATACTCAGACTTACTTCAGTTTCATTATGTTCTGCAAAAGATAAGTTCCTAAATGTACTATGGATCCTCGTAATCTCTGTTAGGATAGGGGTAAGAGCTCTGCTTTTAACAAGACAGACTACATGAAGTTGCCAGTTCAGTTTCCCAGACTTACTTTTACTGAAATGTTAATATTCTGTTTCTTAAATGAATGGTAGCTAAGAAATACACTGCAGTATATACTTTTCTACTTTTTTGTATGAAAGGATTTTATCATTGTTAGACGGCTTTTTAGGCCTGGCAGTGTTAATAATCACAGCAGTCAAAGTTAGAGGGATAACTTAGAACTTAGGATCAAGAATAAAAAACCCAATCATGCTCATTTATCATGGGCGGTGCACTATTGGAAGTGGAGTTAAAATTGCACTAACCTATGTAAAATAGCAACATTAAACTCCTGTGTTGCTCAAACCATTTAATATATGTGAACGGCCCCATTCATTCTATGTGCACTGGTTTTGGTACGATGTAAAACCACCAAAACGCACTCTAGTGTGAACGAGCCCTAATAGGGCTTTTAAATTACTGACCCTTCTTTTTTAGTCATACCTTGACTTGGATGCACCATCTTCTTAACACTTTTTCATGGTGGCGAAAATACTGTGCACCCCAGTGGACAGACTCAGAGGTCTTCATAGTGATGGGGGATCTTCACTGAGAACTGACTACAGCAACACACAGACATTTTCTACACATAAAAATCAACCATAGAGATTCAATATAGGCATAATCCGGTGTAAACCCCCATTAACCTGAAGACATTTTACACAGATTTTATGCACAGTGCCATTTCCAAATGTTTTTGGAAATAACACAGAGCTAGCGATACAAAAAAACTTTTGTTAAATTTTGCGCTGCCTAGTAGCGCAAAACTTAACGGGGCCTTGTATGGCATGCTAAAAGAGCGCAACCGGGAGCGTCTTAACTTTACGCAATCCCACAATGCAATACCAGACGTAATTTAGTTTACGTCTGTATGGTATCACGGGATCGCAACAGGTAAATAACGCAAGAATTTTATATTGAATCTCCCTGTTTATGTTATCAGTTATTATCAGTTAAAGTTCACTCAAAATGATTGAAACAGGAGCAGGGGGCAGCACCTAGACAGTGAGGGATCGGGTCATGTTAAAATGTTCAGGAGTGTTATTGGAACTTTGGCACTGCAGGAACCATAAGAGGCAGAGGAGTAATATTACTCCCAGCCAGAATCTTATTCCCAGCCAGAAAATCATTTGTTTACCTGCCTTAACTAATGCACTTTTTATGGATGCATGAGAGGAAAGTGTCCATCTGAAATCACCAACTGGGAGAGGGAGCAAATCTAGTTACCTTTGTATTTAACTGATCTTTCATCTGTAACATAATTAGATCTAATTAAAACATTCTCAGAATCCTTGTACTAATACAGTTCGGCTAAGGCCAAAAAAAAAAAAAAAAAGAAACGTGCATGTCCCCTGTCACTTTAAATGCAGTCTCGCTGAAAGCATTTCAGTAAATGAATGCAGGTCTTCCCATAGTAGTAATTAGTTGACTGGTGTGACACTATTTAGTGCCCTTAACTATATAATGGTATGGGTTAAAACCCTAGCTGGCGATCATATCATCATTTTTTCCACCTCATTTCCTAATGTCTCCTAAGCTGATGCAATTCAGTGTGCAGAAGAAATGTAGGTAATGTTTTTGTTTTTTTTAACTCATATTTATGATATACATATCCGTTCGTGTTTCTGCTTATATAATCACTATTTTTTTTCTAAAATAAGTAAGTTCATACTTAAAAGGGCATGCTAATGGTTTTTTTAGCAATAGGGATGGTCACTATTATTAATCATTTAAAATATGCAAATCATAAAAGTCTTGTGACAGAAAACAACAGCTTAACCCTTTAAAGGGCAAGACAAGACTAACCGTAGCAGCTTAAAATGCCTTATGTCTTACTTAGGTTAATATTCATTGATCTTTTTTGTAAATGTAATTAGAATAAGCATTAATGAATTTTTTTTAAAAAAAAATGGCAGAGATTAGATTTGACCTTTTGCACTAATACCCATTAACATATCACAAAATGATTTCCATCACCTACAGATTCTGTCTCAGGCTATGCCAGGGTACTGCAGGAGAATTGACAATGTTTGGCTTTATTATAGAGAAGCCTGCACTGGCATTTCAGCCACCACCCACCTAAATCATAATTTGAAAAGGATGTTGGGATTATAGAAGATCCCTCTGTCTGCTCCAATTAGATCAACATTTTCTCTTCCTGTTCGTTGAGCTTTTGGGTGATGGATTGTTTGAAAAAGGCTGCCCCCTACTGGACTTTAGAATGTTTACTGTTTATGAAAAGGGTTGGATTTTCAGAATCTGACAAGAAAAGGGTTACCAAATTTAAAATTACACGTTTTAATAAATTATGCTTTTAATATCTTAGTACTTTTGACGTTTATATGTTGCTTGTATTTAATTTTACATTTCCCCCTTTTTTATGTTGCCAGTTAACTGTAAATTTAACTATAGTACTGCCATCAATGTATTTATCACCACTCTTTATAACGGGCATTCATATTCTATTCTAGGTTCCTCTGTTTCTATAGGTAATAAAGAAATGAGTAAAAGGGCAGAAATGCTGTCCTGAGGGATTTCATATAACTTGCAATATACTTATAAAATATTTTCAGTTATATGTTTTGTGTTAACCCCAAAAAAAAAATCTCCAGAATGAGCTGTACGCCATTCCTGATTCTCAGAATAGCTCTGGAAGTACTCGGTAAGAACTTGCAAAATCTGGTCCGCTCGAAAATTGCGGATCCTCTGATATATTGCATTAACCTATTAAAACCTATTAAAATGAAAGTTCGGCAAAATCCGTTCTTTGAATTCTTTCTCGAAAATACGAGATTCTTCGAAAATACGGACCCGAAAATGTGTGGGTGCTCCATCCAAAATGTGAAAAATCCTCGAAATTTTGAATTTACGAGGATTTCTCGTATTTTCCCGTATTTTCGAAAATACGAGAAATCCTCGGAATTTCGAAAATTTTCGAAAGCGCAGTTCGAAAAAGTTCGGAAGGGGAAAACCGGAAAATCCGCGATATCCGCCGTTCGAGAATGAGGTAAATCCGCCGCAGATCCGGGTTCGGATCTGGGAACTGGGCCATCACTACTCGGTATCTGATCCATGCATAACTGTCCAACAAAGCCAGGAAAACCTACCACATGGGTGGTTCTTTCTTCAAACTTGGGTAGGCAGTGCCTGCCTGTGTCCTGACAACCTCCCAGCCCTGTGCTAGTCCACCCAGCTCCAGGTACAAAGATGTACAGATCATTCTCGATTTCGAACCAAGGAGTTTTGTGTCAGACCCGGATCCCATTTCAACTTAGGAGGTATGCAAAAGGTCTCTAAGGGCTAGGCCACACTAGCGCGTTTTCGCCGTTTGCGCCCGCGTTTCGCGTTTGCGCCCGCATTTTGCTAAAATGGAAATCGCGGGAACGCAAAAATTCCCGCGATTTCCGATGCGCATGCGATTGCGCGTCCGTTCGCGTTATGGTAACGCATGCGTTCACCATTTTTGGTGCTTAACGCATGCGTGTCCATAACGTGAAAAGGCGAAAACGCATGCCAAAACGCGAACGCGAGCGCGAAACGCGCAAGAATCGCGAACGCGAGCGCGAAACGCGCAAGATCTCGCGCACACAATCGCGTGCGATAACGCTCGCGATTTTGTGCGCGATTCCTGTGTGCGTTGCAGTGTGGCCTCACCCTAACATATCCTATTTATGTCTGTGTACAATCTAAAAACTTTTGTATAATTGAATCCTCTATGTGTTCTTTCTGGAGCCCAGAGGCCAATATTTATAAAGCTTTGTTATCGGTAATAGCATTCATTATTAATGATCAAAGGTGTTAGTTAAGACCACATGATGTTACTTAATGACTGCATTTAACCTATCTGTATGTTTCTATGATTAATCATAGAAACATCTAGATGTTAGTGCAGTCCATGAAGACATCACCTGGTGTTTAACAAACACTTTCATAATTAGACTGTAGTCCAGGTTCGACACGATAACAAGCTTTATAAATATTGGCCTCTGGGCTCAGAAAAGACACATAGAGTTCAATTATACAAAAGTTTTAGATTGCTACACAGACATAAATAAGGATATGTTAGGGTGAGCCACACTGCACTTCACAGAATCGCGCACAAAATCGCGACGTATCGCACGCGATTGTGTGCGCGATTCTGCGCGTTTCGCGCTCGCGTTCGCGATTCTTGCCGCGTTTCGCGCTCGCGTTCGCGTTTTGCGCTGCGTTTTCGCCTTTTCACGTTATGGGACCGCATGCGTTAACGCACCAAAAATGGTGAACGCTGCGTTACCATAGACGCGAACGGACGCGCATCGCATGCGCATCGAATCCGGGAATTTTTTTGCTTTCCCGCGATTCCATTTTTAGTCGGAAAATCGCGGGCGCAAACCCCCCCGAAACGCGGGCGCCAAACGCGCGAAAACGCGCTAGTGTGTGGCCTAGCCCTTAAGACCCTTGTTGCATACCTCCTAAGTGAATGGGATCCGGTCTGAACACAAAACTCCTGGTCCCGACATCCGATGATCTGTAACATTTTTACCTGGAGCTTGGTGGACTAGCACATGCTGGGAGTCTGTCAGGACACAGGCAGGCCTGCCTTACCCAGTTGAAGAAAGAACCCCCATTTGGTAGTTTTCCTGTCTTTGTTGGACAGTTATGCATGGATCAATAACCTATTAGTGATGGCCCAGTTTCGCATGATCCGACCCGGATCTGCGTCGGTTTACCTCATTCGTCGAACGGCGGATATCGCGGATTTCCTGTTTTCCCCCTTCCTAACTTTTTCGAACGGCGCTTTCGAAAAATTTCGAAATTCCGGGATTTCTTTCGGTATTTTCGAAATACGGAAAATACGAAAAAATCCTCGTAAATTCAAAATTTCGAGGATTTTTCACATTTTTGGATGGAGCAACCCACATTTGTCGGGTCCGTATTTTCGAAGAATCTCGTATTTTCGAAGAATTTGCAAAGAACGGATTTTGCCGAACTTTCTTTTAATAGGTTTTAATAGGTTTTAATGCAATATATCGAGGATCCGCAAATTTTCGAGCGGACCAGCATTTTGCGAAGTTCTATGACGAGTCTTCCAGAGCTATTCTGAGAATCAGATGCGTACCGCCTCAGTCTGGAGATTTTTTTTTGGGGTTAACACAAAACATATTAACTGAAAATATTTTTATTAAGTATATTTCAAGTATAGAAGAATCCTCAGGACAGCATTTCTGCCCTTTTATCATTTCTTTATTACCCTATGTAGAAACGAGGAACCTAGAATAGAATATGAATTGCCCTTTATAAAGAGTGGTTGATAAAGACATTGATGGCAGTACTATAGTTAAATTTACAGTTTAACTGGCAACATAAAAAAGGGGGGAAACACTCGAAAATAAATACACGCACATATAAACGTCACAAGTACTAAGATATAACGCATAATTTATTAAAACGTAATTAATTTGGTAACCCTTTTCTTGTCAGATTTCTGAAAATCCAACCCGTTTCATAAACAGTAAACATTCTAAATCCAGTAGGGGGCAGCCTTTTTCAACAATCCATCACCCAAAAGCTCAACGAACAGGAAGAGAAAATGTTATCCTAATTGGAGCAGACAAGGGATCTTGCTATAATCCATCAACATCCTTTTCAATTATTATTCTAGGTGGGTGGTGGCTGAAATGCCAGTTCAGGCTTTCTATAATAAAGCCAAACAATTGTCAATTTCTCTCTGCAGTCCCGGGCATGCCTGAGACAGAATCTGTAGTGGATGGAAAATCATTTTGTAATGTCATGGGTATTTAGTGCAAAAGGTCAAAATCTAATCTCTGTCCATTTTTAAAAAAAACTTCATTAATGCTTATTCTAATTCATTGTCAAAACGCTCAATGAATATTAACTAAGTAAGACATAAGCATTTTTAAGCTGTACGGTTAGTCCTTGTCTTGCCCTTAAAGGGTAAGCTGTTTGTTTTCTGTCACAAGACTTTTATGATTTGCATATTTTAAATGAATTAATAATAGTGACCATCCCTATTGCTAAAAAACCATTAGCATGCCCCTTTTAAGTATGAACTTACTTTATTTTAGAAAAAATATGATATATAAAGCTATAAACACGAACGGATATTGTATCATAAATATATTAAAAAAACAAAACATTACCTACATTTCTTCTGTCACCCTGAAATGCATCAGCTGAGGAGACGTAGAAATGAGGTGAAAAAAATGATTGATATGATCTTCCAGCTAGGTTTTAACCCAAACCATTATATAAGTTTCAGGGCCCTAATGATGGTCCCACCATCAACTAATTACTACTATGGGAAACTCATTCAGTACGGAATGCTTTCACGAAACTGCAATTTAAAGTGACAGGGGAACATGCACGTTTCTTTTTTTTTTGTTTTTTTGTCCTTAGCCGAACTGTATTTAGTATCAAGGATTCGGAGAAGTTTTAATTGATCTAATTATGTTACAGATGAAAGATCAGTTAAATACAAAGGTAACTAATTTGCTCCCTCCTCCCAGTTGGTATTTCAGATGGACACTTTCCTCTCATGCATCCCATAAAAGTGCATTAGTTAAGGCAGGTACCAATGATTTTTCTGGTGGGATAAGATTTCTGGCTGTGATTAATATTACTCCTCTGCTCCTTAGGTTCCCCTGCAGTGCCCAAAGTTCCCATAACAGCCCTGAATCATTTAACATGACCCGATCCCTCATGTCTAGTGCTGCCCCCTGCTCCTGTTTCAAGCTCATTTTGATGAACTTTAACTGATAATAACTGATAACATCACAGGGATATTCAATATAAAGATTCTTGCGTTATTTACCTTGTGCGATCCCGTGATACAATAACAGACAGTAAAAAAAAACTAATACGCCTGGGTATTGCATTGTGGGATTGCGTAAAGTTAGACTCTCCCGGTTCCGCTCTTTTAGCATGCCATACAAGCCCTTACTGTTTTGCGCTACAGGCAGCGCAAAATTTAACAAAGGTTTTTTTTGTATCGCTAGCTCTGTGTTATTTCCAAAAACATTTGGAAATGGCACTGTGCATAAAATCTGTGTAAAATGTCTTCAGGTTAATGTGGGTTTTACACGGATTATGCCTATATTGAATCTCTATGGTTGATTTTTATGTGTAGAAATAGTCTGTGTGTATGCTGTAGTCAGTTCTCAGTGAAGATCCCCCATCACTATGAAGACATCTGAGTCTGTCCACTGGGGTGCACAGTATTTTCGCCACCATGAAAAAGTGTTAAGAAGATGGTGCATCCAAGTCAAGGTATGACTAAAAAAGAAGGGTCAGTAATTTAAAAAGCCCTATTAGGGCTCGTTCACACTAGAGTGCGTTTTGGTGCGTTTTACATCGTACCAAAACACAGTGATGAATGGGGCCGTTCACATATATTAAATGGTTTGAGCAACACAGGAGTTAAATGTATGCTATTTTACATAGGTTAGTGCAATTTTAACTCCACTTCCAATAGTGCACCGCCCCATGATAAATGAGCATGATTGGGTTTTTTCATTCTTGATCCTAAGTTCTAAGTTATCCCTTACTAACTTTGACTGCTGTGATTATTAACACTGCCAGGCCTAAAAAGCTCCTGTCCTAACAATGATAAAATCCTTTCATACAAAAAAGTAGAAAAGTATTATCTGCAGTGTATTTCTTAGCTACCATTCATTTAAGAAACAGAATATTAACATTTCAGTAAAAGTAAGTCTGGGAAACTGAACTGGCAACTTCATGTAGTCTGTCTTGTTAAAAGCAGAGCTCTTACCCCTATCCTAACAGAGATTCCACGAGGATCCATAGTACATTTAGGAACTTTATCTTTTGCAGAACATAATGAAACTGAAGTAAGTCTGAAGTATTGAACCTGTGACCTTTTGGACTGTTTTCTAAAACATGCACTCTATCACATGAGTCACCTCTGCAGATACATGGAGGTTAGCTACATTTAGAAGCTTTATCTTTTGGAACAGAAAAATAATGATAGTAAAATGAGTTGACGATTTTGTATTGCCCCAGGAAAGCTGTATGTAATTCACACTGGCTGGTAAAAAAAAGTTAAGTTTTACTCTAAGATATACAACAGATTTATGTTTACGATGCTAATAGGAAATTGCTTATTTTTGCACTGATTTGTAGTGTGAAAACCAAAAACTTATGAATGGAGGCATAAGACTACTGAACCTTACCTTCTCGGTTGTTGAGTTTGGAGCCTTGAGTCTGGGGGCCCAGACCCAAATTAGCATTGCGGTCCTTAGGTTTGCAGCTACTCCTCTGTTTATATGACTCTATATGGAATCTAGGCTCATTAAAAAAAATCCCATACAGTTTATGATCAGTTGATTTGCATGTCATGCTATAGCATAGACCCTTTTCCTCTTATTGGACCTGGTATCATATAAGCAGTTGTAAGTTAGGCCTAACTTTCCTTCAGGTAAACTCTAGTTAGTGACATCTGTTGAATTCAGTTAGATCAACTGGACTTTAAGCTTAGTTCTTGAAGATGTTTCGCTAGTCATCCCACTGGCTTTCTCAATTCAGAATGACTTGTACAAGAATATGTTGGCAATTAAATACCCAGGAAAGTCCCAATCAGCATAGGACAGCCAGGTGTTAGGGACCTTCTGAATGCAAGGTGTGGATGCATTAAGGCTAAAAAGTGTTATCAAAACTGTCCAGGGTAAGGTATCAAAACAGCATTGGCAGACAGTTGTGTCGAACCCCTATATAGGCTTGGCTTCTTTAATTTCACATAAATGGCCTCCTTGACACCTCTCCTGGACTAAACTTTAAGTCCAGTTGATCTAACTAAATTCAACAGATATAGCTTGACATGGATGAATGAGAACCTTCATAAGCATCTAGTTAGTGATCAATGGATGTCATGTAGTTGTTTTAACTTTTTTTAAAAAAATGATAACAATCCTTTGAAATCCATCAGTTATTCATCCATGCTGATGCCTCTCTTGGGAATATCCCCTTTAAGTGTTGAAACCTGTGCAATGTATAAACCCAAGAGACCAGGATATATTCCTGCGTTTTGTTATCCATCTGTTATAATTATATTCCCAAGGGACACTTTCTCTTTACATATACTAAAATGAATCCATTGTTTTTTCCTTTAAGGTACATGGTCTGCTACATATAATGTCACAAAAGAATAAAATCATGAAACGGTAATACAATAGTGAAGTGTAAAGCAGGAACTGCATTAGAAATGTAAATGGATATCAGATGTTTTCCATAAAGCACATGTGGTAAACATTTCATTAATTTGGGGGAATGGTGGGTAACTGAACATGTATTAGAACTATACATAGATACTTATAATAGAAGGACTGTGGAAGCACTCATTAAAACTACAGCTAAATTACAACTACATTTTGCGGAAGTGCTACTGATCTGGTCAAACATTTATACAAACATAGAAAAGATAATCAATGCACATTCCTAGGCCCCATACAATATCATATTATCTGCTCACTGGCATACTTTATAAACAAAGGGGCTTTAGTACACATTACTGTGATCACATGAATGAAAACTTTCTGACCACGTCAAGGTAACCCCAGTCTGGAAGGTCCTAACTTCTAACCTTTAACTTTAGTCCTGTCCTTAAATGAAAACTTATATACAGGTAAATCACCCCCCAAAGTTTGAAATCTGAAATAGACTAGCAAACCCCAGATTCTTTAAAGAATTATTCAACCCTGCATGTAAAGATCTCTTTCCCCTCTTTATTTCTCTTTCCCTTCTCTCTCCTCCTCCTCCTCTCTTCCCCCTCTCTTTTTCTCTTTCTCTCTCCCCCTTCGCTTTCTCTTTTTCTCCATCCTCTCTCACTCTCTCACTCTTACCCCCTCCTGGAAACAACATTAATGTCCAAGATGCGCACGCAAGTAGGGGTCGGCTTCTCCAACGGCAGTAGTGTGGACAGTGGAAGGAGGATTTCAGTTATGGATTTGACAGTTGACATCACAGCCAATGACTGAATGCTAATCCCCTAGCTGCCTCTTTTGAACATGCTCAGACTATTTTAAAGAGGCCATTCTTTCTAAAAGATGTTTTTATAAGGGTGGAGTTGTCCTTTAAGTTAAAGAAAAACTAAAGGCTCTGTACAGACTCAACATAATAGTTTTACTTTATTTTCTATATTTGTGCTTTTAATAACAAAGCATTTTAAAGTAGTTTTTAATACATAGCTTCTCAGCTATCCATAATGCCAACTTTCCCACTTTACTGGACTCTAGGGACACAAAGAGGATCCCTGCTGCCAGGTACATCACCTATTCTCCCAATCAATGAAATAAGTAGTGAACTTGCTGATTTGCAGATGCTACTGGAAATCCTATATGGCCGTGTTTGTCTCATGCAGCCAAATCAGAAAACTGTCAGATCTGGCTAATGGAGACAAGTAGGGCTATGCCAGATAATAAACAGGGCACATTTTCCTTTTTGTTTCCTTGATTGTATATTAAACTAGGAAGAGGAGATTTTTTGCCCCCCCGAAGTCCTGTATAGCCCAGCATTGTGGGTAGCTCATTATACAGGATGCATCTAATTTAAGAAGCTTATAGCATAACACATTCAGGGTTATTTAATAAAAGTTCTTATCGTTAAAAATGGTGCTAATTTTTCCCCAACCAATCAGATCTTATTTAACATTTGAAAGCTAATATCTGATTGGGGAAAAATTAGCACAACTTTAAATGCTAAGAAATTTTATTGAATAACCCTGATTATCTCTTGAGCTTCTGCCATTACACTGCTCTGTGTGTGTTAGTAGGCACCTGGAATAAAAGTAATTTCTAAAATGCTGCAAGAAATAAATAAAGCATTTCATTAGATCTAAGCATAGCATTTGCTTTACACATGTACCTACAATTATTTGGAGCCTTTAGTTGTCCTTTAATGTTCAAACAATGCCTTGCCCAAGCAAGTCCACTAGAGTAGTATGCCATCTCTTCAACCATTGATTTCCACAAGATAATATTCAATTTAAAGTACATTCTAAAATGAAGTTACGGTCAATTGGTAGCTGCAGCTTTAAAAATACATTTGCCATATTTTGTTTTCCCCTAAGCCCCTCCAGAGCCTACCTTAATAGTTTTAAAGTTGCTGAAATCTTGTTTCTGTTCAGTTGAATAGTTATCTCCGCCCCTCGAAGATTTCCCCCTTGCTCCTGATTTGTTAGCCTCAGTTACAAGTGCCTGGTAGCTCCGTGCGCTCCGTACGTGCACAGTGCGCCCACGCGCATGATGTCACGGTGCATGGACGTGTGCATGTGAGACATCATCTCCCCACATGCACAAATGTCTGTGCATGTATGGACATCACACCGGAGATCGGGAGAGCTGTCCTGCTCTCCCGATCGCGCGCCTATTTTTGTATTGGTGTGCATGCACCCAAAAATAGGCACGGGGTTGGGAGACAGGGGCAACGCGGCTGTCAGATCAGAAGAAGCGAGTGGAGTGCCAGGTAAGGTAAGTTCGGCTGTGTCCCCTGAGCAAACTATTATTCACAGGGAGGTGGGAATAAGCGTTCTAACCTCCCTGTGAATAATAGAAACGATTTCCTTTTACAGTGCACTTATCCTTTACAAGGCAGAAATATGTGCTATAATGGACAAACATTAAAATGTTCAGGGGGATGTTATCTGCTCTCTTTAATCTGGACTAAAATAATGATTGTATTGGTTTACTAAAAGTGTATACCTTTAAATATATCAGCCTCTTCTTTAATTATAGCATAAATAATTGCAAAATTACAGTTGAAGAAAGACATTTGTCTATTGAAAAATAAAGGCAGCCATGCAGGTCAAGCATTTGCGTGTCTATTGTCTCTAAAATCATCTGCAATACAATCAAATAGAGAATCCAGCACTAACCTTGAAAACAATATTGAGAAATATTCATTTTAGATTCATCAGTTTTCCTCTAATTCAGAATGCCAAATCCCTGAAATGACTGACATAGGATCACCAAATAAACATTGAAATTACCCAGAAGTCTTATCCTTTTATTTGTACAGGATCAGCCATTTCACAACATACACATTTTCTGTGTGTATCAGGCAGTCTTAACTAAGGTCTCCAGATAGACTATGTTTCTATTCCTGCACATTGTTGCTAGTTCCCATTTATGTATACACGCACATGTATTTTACGCACATGCATTAATCTGCATTTCTCTTTAATCACGTTAACAAACCCCATGGAAATTTTACTACTCTTGGAAGACTCTTGTGGACTGACACTTTTATTGCTATTACCTTTATATCCATGTGCCATGTGCCTACTAGAAGAACAAGCAAGTGGTCAATTTTACAGGGGAAAGATTTGCCCCAGCAGTGTTATCTCTTCTATCTTTTGCCCCTACCTATAAGCTGGATAAATTTACTGCAATAAAAGACCTCCATTTATTTTTACATGTAAGCTTCTTCTAAACATGGTACAGAGAGTTAAAAAGAGACCAGCAAGCTCTGAGAGACCTGTGTGATTTATGGGACATTGATTAGTTCTATAAATGGTCCCTTCAAAGTTAAAATAAACCTCAAAATGGTATCAAGCATTGAGTGGTTTCCCCAACGGAGCCTCATTGTGAAAATGGTGACCATAGAAATAGAGCAACTACCCAAAAAACTTATCGCCCAATCGAACCTTACAAAAGGAGAGAGGAAGGCGCTATGAAATCTTAAAGAGATGATCTTATCATCCGAGTTGCCGACAAGTGGGGAAATGTGGTTAAAATGACCAAAACTCAATATGAGGTGCTGTCATGTAACCCCTTGTCGGCAATAAAAAGGCAACTCAATAATATATTAGAACAAGGACTGTCCAACCTGGTCATAAGTGAAACAGAAAAAAAGTTTCTGTTGGTATCACATCCCAAACTACCCACTTTTTATCACATCTCTAAAGTGCAGAAGGACAAAAAGTTTCCCCCCGGTCGTCCCATTATTTCAGGGATTGGGGGTCCTACTGAGAGAATTTGCAGGGCTATACTCATCCATTCCCCTCGAAGTGGGGTTAAAAGCGTCCCATGCATTTTTGGAAACCAAAATGTGAGAAATGTGTAGTATCAGAAACTATAACTGCCCTTCCACAGGGGGAGGAAGTACTCCTGTGAGTACGTTATGTTGAGGATGTCCTCCTCTTGTGGAAAGGATCTCAAGCTGGTTTAGTTGAGTTTATAAATAAACTGAATATTTATAACTTGAATCTCAGGCTTTGAATTTAGTTCAAAAGAAATCAACTTTTTGGATTTTTCCATTAAAATTGAGAACAATTCACTTTGTACACAGACTTTCAGAAAGCAAACAGCTGTAAATGCCCTCCTCTTGACCTCAAGTCACCATCCATGCAATCTAATAAGGGGGATCCCCAAAGGGCAATTTCTCAGAATTAAAAGAAATTGTACTAAACAATCTGTGTTTTATCAACAGGCTGAGGAGCTAGAAAATCGTTTTAGAGATCGAGGATACAGAGACAGTGGTATTCAAAAAGGTTACTATAAATCTCAAAAAATTGCAAGATGTAAACTGTTTAAGGGAAATAAGGATGTGTGCCAAAAAAATGGTAAAGAAATGCACTCCAGATCCCCCAATAGTAAGGTGAGATTTATATCAACGTTTAATCAGGATTGGGGTCTCCTTAAAAAGGCCCTGGGGCATTATTGGTACCTTCTCTATGATGATAAAGATCTTTGTGATCTAGTGGGCCACTTTCCAGCTATGACAGCGAGAAGGGCACATAATCTGAGATATGTATTTAGAATTTGAAGGGAGGCACACTCATAGAGACTTAATCATATTAATAATTTATTCATGTGCTGAAAACCAGGTACAAAAGTATTGTACAGAAAGAAATGGACATTAGTATATGATAGATAAAGAGGACAAGACACTATATGAATTTTTAATACAGTATTTTTATTCACATATTTTTATTTCACTTATGGATTATATTCACTTTTAGAAATGGTCCAATGTTTTAGTATATAGAATGTTTTATTATACAGTATGTTATTATAATTCTTTTTTTTCCACATTTTATTCAATTATGTAAGCTATCATAGCACATTTTATTCATCACGAAAGATCACAGTATATTGATGGTACTATTTGAATTGTTTTTAATAGCACTTGCATTTGCATTTGCATTAGCACTTTTTTGTCCTCCAAAATGGGAGGCAGGGTTTTGCACTTTATGGGAGTGATGTCATTATAAATAGCCTGCACTTTGTAGTGTTTTGTTACACCTAAGGAAAGGGGTTGGACCCCCGAAACGTTGTTTACCTGGTTTTCAGCACATGAATAAATTATTAATATGATTAAGGGGCATATTTATAAAGAAACGTTGTTAGCGCAAAAAAATTACCGCCGCACATCGCGGCTGCGAAAATAGCGCTATCGCCGTATTTATAACGGCGAGCGATATTCCCGCGATACCTATCGCGGCCGCGATGTGCTGCGGTAATTTTAAGCCCCTTTGCGGCGATACTGTATAGTATCGCCGCGAAGGGACTTAAAATCCCTTCCCGACGCCGCTCCCAAGGGGGCGGGGCATACGCCCACCCCGCCCACACCCCCCGCGACGGCAGCGGCGACCCCCCGCGACGGCAGCGGCGACCACCCGCCGCCGCCGCCGCTTCCCAGCAGTCCCTCCCAACCCGTTCCCCGTTCGCGGCAATCTCGGAACGGGAGGCTAGGAGGGGCTGCCGGGAAGGGGCCGCAGCAAGTGGTCAGAAAAGTTCTGAAATCTGATTGGTTAATGTAAAGCAAGTATTAAAAATTGACCAATCAGAAACGGATTATGGATTTCTGCAAACCTATATAAAGAGGAGCTTTCCGCCGAGGAACTCAGATGCCATCGCAGTAGATGGCTGAAGAAAGAAGAAAGAAGCGGCTGGCAACATCGGCTCCGCTGAGGCCGGCGGTGCCAGCGGGCTCACTGGCGGCCGAAGTGAGTCTGCCTGGCATCGGCGACCTGAGTGGGGTTGGTGTCGCCAGCCCGAAGACGTCGCCCAAGGGCTCTTTTAAGAGCCGCACTGGGGGTCCCGGTTCGAGCTGCGGGACCCCCGCCAAAGGCACTTATCAGTGCCACAAGGGCACTTGTCAGTGCCGCAAGGGCCCTTACAAGGGCCGGGGAGGGGGTCCTGTTTCGAGCTGCGGGACCCCTAAGCCCCAAAGGGCTCTTGTTAGAGCCGCAAGGGCACTTGTAAGTGCCGCAAAGGCCCTTACAAGGGCCGGGGAGGGGGGGTCCCGGTTCGAGCTGCGGGACCCCCTAAGCCCCAAAAGGCCCTTCTCAGGGCCCCGCTGGAGGGAGCCTCCACCCCCCCAGCGGCTCCCTCCCGTCCCCTCTCCGGGAGCGGCCGGGGCGGGGGGCTTGGAGGGGTTGCCGGGGAGGGGGTGCGCGGAGGAGGGTTGCGACCACACTCTGCGGTCCCTTCCCGGCAGCCCCCTAGCCTCCCGTTCCGAGATTGCCGCGAACGGGAACGGGTTGGGAGGGGCTGCTGGGAAGCGGCGGCGGCGGGTGGTCGCCGCTGCCGCCGCGGGGGGGTGTGGCGGGTGGGGCGGGTCTCCCGGGCGGGTGCGACCACCCGCCGCGGGTTGCCTGCCCATCCCCGCCGCGGGAGGTTAGTATCGCTGACTTCGCCACCTTCAAGGTGGCGAAGAAAACAGCTGATACTAGCCGAGCGAAACCAGTACCCGCTTTAATAATAGAAGCGGCGGTAACAGGTAAGTATCGCCGCGAAAGGTTAACCTTCGTTAACTTTTCGCGGCCGTTTTCGGACTTTTATAAATCGCGGTAAACGCGATTTATGCGTTAATGTCCGCGAAAACGGCCGCGAAAGTTAACGAACCTTTATAAATATGCCCCTAAGTCTCAAAAAAATTGTGTACCTGGTTTTCAGCCCTGAATAAATAATTAATATGATTAAGTCTCTATGAGTGTGCCTCCCTTCAAATTCTAAATACATATTGCAGCTCACCGGCTGTGGCACGGACTAGTAGGGGGAGCACCTCATAATTTACCTGTTATGACTCCACGGACTTTACTGAAATTGCACATAATCTGAGAGACAAAATCTTCCCAAGCCACTTTATAGATCAAACACAGGTAACTTGTTTGTAACTGGCTGGGCACTAAAAGGTGGTCAGGAAATAAGAAGTGTGGAAGGTGTAAGATGTGCTCTAGAATGGAAGAAATTAAAACAGTAATGGTAAAGGTAGGAAAAAAACACAAGATACAGGGTGTTATCACCTGCCAAACAAAGGGGGTGATATACCTAATAAAATGTATGAGAAACAAATTTCTACATAGATATAGATATGACCAACTATTAAAGAAAAAAATTTTTTTACCACCAAAGTAGCAAATCCATATTTCAGAGAATAACCTGACATCCGATCTCAAAGGCTGGCTAGGCTGTGAAAGCTGCTTATTATGTTTATCATTAATATAGTTGGATAGAAAGCTGTAGTTCCGATGTTCATGTACTAGTTTATATCATATGTTTTTCTAAAGATGTGATGATGACTGTTCTATTCCTCAAAATAACTTGTTTTTACAATTTTAGCAATCATACGTTTAAGGCTATATCCACAAATACTAATGATAACTGCATCTCTCTGTTCAATATATCATCAGTGGCGTTACATGCCTTATCACCTAAAACAGCACACATAGATACATTTATGAGAGATAGAAGATTGTGATAGATAGAAATAAATAGTTACAGAAATAGACCCAGTGAGGTAGATAGATAGATAAATAAATTAATAAATAGATATATAGACTTTAATCCGCAACGTAAAACGCCACGGACATGCCCCTGCCATAGTAGCATGCATGTCATTACAGAGGGGTGAGGAGGTGGGGGATGAGTCAGACAAGTGTAGCAGTGGTGGAGCTGTCAGATGTGTCATAAGTGACCTTTTGACAGTCTTGCAATTGTAAAGGATGATGATCTTCAGTGCACTAATCTTTGACACTTTCCAACAAGTAGGGGCAACTACAACAAACTGGTATTGGACAAGGTTTCTCATGTATTTTATTGTTTTTAATTGCTATAATAAAGATTGTAAGCAACCGTATTCCTGTTGTGTGCAGAGGTTTTGGGGAGCTAGCATCAGAACAGCACAGAATAAAGCCTGCAGTTTTCCTAGTGGTGGATGGGCAAAAGCAAGTGTTTTAAGGTTAATAGATGGAAGTGCCATTTTAAACAGATTTTACAGAGATCTTGATCTTAACCTATTTTTTTAATACAGTATATCACTAACCCTTTCCACTCACCCTTAGCCCCGAGTGCAAGCAAGAAACTGTGAAGCTATTTTAAAATGGTACACCATCATTTTAAAGGGGATCTATCCAGTTTAGTATAGCACCTTTAGCTCTTAAAATCAAAGAAGGGCCATAAAAGTCTTTGCTTTGCTAGGCATGAGAAATAAGTATATTAGTATGCTATAATATAAGTATTAGTATATTACTATGCTTTAATATAAGTATTAAATGGGGTAATCTATTACTTTATCTACAGAACAGATGAATCTTTATTTTCCTTGAAACTTTACGTACATCTGTGCCAGGAAATGTATTGTTCCAAATGTGGTTACTATTTTTTTCTGTATACTTAACATAATTTTAAGCAGTGGAAGCTCCAAAAATACATATCTTCAATTGCCAGTCCCTGGAGACAACAGAACACAAAATAAGCAGACAGCTGCCAGCAGCAAGATTCCACCCCAAATGAGCTTTCTATTACATTTGACAATCAGAGCAACAAAGTATACTGTGATCCTAGAGGATTCCTTGGAACGCATTAATGTATAAAAGCAATATGAGACTAGGAAAACAATTATTACATATTAATTAATTAATACTAAGGGTTTGGTTTATTTTGTACAATCATTTGAATGAAAAGTACAAAAAAAACCTTACCACTAATTTATGAAAATATATTAGGTTAAGGAAACGGAATGAGTTAAGGGCTCATTACTGAGAGCCAAGACACAATTTCCCATCTTAATGAAATACTAACCCATTTGTAAAGGGCTACTGTGACTTTAATATGGTCTTTTTTTTAACTATGAGAATTTCAGAAAAGTCACTATGTGAATTTCAGAAAATGTACCAGTGTTCCAGGAATTAGCTAGAAACACAACCATAAACTATTTGTATAGATAGTGTTTAATATATGAATTATTAAAAACCTCACCAACAGATATTGAATCACTTTTTTTCTCAAAAAAAAAAAAAAAGCAGGCTTTTACCCCTAACACACAGACACACTATGTGGAACAATTCTAAATGTGGAATCTTTATCCTTTGCTAGGAACATAATGGAAGCCAAAAATTAAGTCTAGGGATTTGAATTTGTAGCAACATTGTAGGCTGCGTTCTTCTTAACAAGTTTTTAGCAAGTGGGCCCACCACAGCACATGCAAGGTACATAAATACATTTATAAGCTTTATCATTTGCTAGGAACAGAATAAAAAAAAAATCTTAGTAAAATCAGCTATTTTGTATTGCTCCAGGAAGGCTGTATGCAATTCACACTGCTTGATAAATAAACTGCAGGGTAATAAGACATTCCATATAGCTGTGGAGACATCTGTATAGAAGATATTCTATGCATAGGGGAAGTGAATACGGGGGTCAGGGGCATGGCTCTCTGAAGACTTCATGGGCTGTGAGTTGCACTGGTAGCAACATGAATGTCTTCTTTGTTAAGGAATCTATTATTTACATGTACTAAATGCAACTTACTAGAGGCGAATCATACAAAAAAGCTTTCACATTAGTATTTAAAAAAAATCTCATTTAGTTATCCTTTAATTGATTAACAAAAAACACAAAAACGCAAGCAAGGGAAAAAAAAGTTTAATTTTTTACAATTACATTTTTAGTTAAATTTCCCTGAAAGATATAGACAAGCTATCCAATACCAACTAGCACATTAGTATGAATAGTATAGTATGAACAGTATATGTTTTTAAATGAATATAAAACACGTATTTATCTCGCATATGAATAATAATAAATAAATTAGCAGCTAATTACATCCACCCTTGATACCCTCCTTGGCAGGCCAGCCTTCCTTAAAACTTGAAATAAATAGTTGCCTGTATAGATAGGTAGGTGATGTGATTGAAAACAGCAAATATAAAAACTTGTAATAGTGACTTGGTAAAAAATGGAAATTGTAAAGACTTGTAATAAAATCCACTGAATATTTTTAATCAATATAAACACCAATGCGGAGATCTTTAAAGGGACAGTTCAGTGGAAATGATCAATATTTGTTAAATTGTTAGTTTGTGTAATGCCTTCTTAGTTATTCTACATATTCTCTTCCATTTTGAAAAATTGATTTCATACCCTTTGCTGTTCCCTGCTGTTGACATTAGTGAGCTGACATTTAAGGTTCTAACAGTCCTTCTTCTTCCCAGGATGCACAACATCCTTGGAACGTTCCTAACAGTAATTTCTACTGATTGGCTGTAGGAAGGGTCAAAGATGCTCAGATCTCTACTGAACTGAATCAACCCAGGCACTGGGTCAAGGGCAAGACCATAACGGTCTCTACTAGGGGTCCTGCAACCACCAAGTCAGTATTTTGGTTGTATTTATTTATATACAGAGAAAATGCTGAATTGGCAGATTAATGTCTTTGGGAGGAAAAAATACTGCTCTTTTTTCTGAAAAGCATATGTATTTGCACTGAACTTCCCCTTTAAAGCAAGTCTCTACTTGTATATCAAAAATTTCCAGTTGCCATTCTCCTGGGATAAAAACATTGTGTGCACATTCACGATTTAGTAGATGTACAGTTTCGTAGTGAGCTTAAAGGACAACTCCACCCTCATAGGGACATCTTTTAGAAAGAATGGCCTCTTTAAAATATGTTAATATATCATAGTTTGTCCTATGAATTCATTACTGTACGCCTGCTATGCTTCTGGGTGCCTTTTAGAAACCTGTACTGGGCCTGTACTGAGCCTGGGCATGCCCAGAAGAGGCAGATAGGGGATTAACATTCAGTCATTGGCTGTAATGTCAACTGTCAAATCCATAGCTGACAGTTGCTAACTGGAAGAACCAGGAAGCAGAAACAGGAACATTGTGGAATGTTGTGCAGGATTTCAGGTTAGACTTATATATTTCAGATTTCAAACCATTACAGTTTAGGGTTTTGGTGGGTGATTTACAGTACCTGTATATAAGTTTTCATTTTGGGGGCTGGTCTTGCCCTTTAATTATTTCACTCCTTTTCATGGGAAAACTTCCTGAGACCGTTGTGACCACTCGGATAATATGGTGGGGCGCCTCAAAGCCACGCCTTCAATTCCCAGTTCTTACTAGCTTTGCTCTCCAGGGTTTCCAAGGCAGTCTAGACAAAATATATGCCGTTATAAGGTTGAAAAAGACAGATAGCCCCACCAGGCTATGCGTTTCACTTCTGCTTCCTCAATCCTGAGAAACAAGTTTTACACTATTACAGGTTTTTATATTTGTCGTTTTCTATCAAGTCAATCACATTACCTACCTATATATACAGGCAACTTTGGACATCCCATTTTGGGTGTTTTACTGGGTGGGGAACCCAGGGGGATCCAACACTAACTGCTATTTGCTATGATTTATGCACCTTAAGCTGAGAGACTGTTCATTTCTAGAGGGACAGTAGTCCTTTTAAAGTGATGGTGATGTCTAGAATTATATGTAGTCCTTGTATGGACATTACTGTGATGAATATACTGTAATTAGTATTCTTACCTACAATCATACATTCAATCCAAAGTATACTGAGCACATGTTAACTAATCAGCCCCAGGAACAGGGCCAAACAAAGCAGATTTGACACATTGCAATCTTATAAATAAAATGGTTTGTGGATTCCCATATGTTGTTAGGCCTAAATTGGAACCGCCAAACCAGATACAAAGTCAAAATTACAATAGGTGTCTAATAAAACTTTATATCAAACAGAATTATTTAAAAAAAAACAGCCGGGTAACAAAGGTACATTGTGACATCAGGAAAATCCCTCACTGAACGATACTTAAAAGAAAGTTAACAATTTCTTCATGGTGCAACCATATGACTCCTACTATTTGTCTTTGACTAACAGTATGTTTCACAAGGAAAACATTAAGGTTGCCTATTAAATTTAAGTTGTCATTTAAATATAATGAAGAAATATTCTTTAGTTTTCTGTTCTCTTTAGAAAATAGAGCATCACCAATCTTGTTTTGCGACTGAGACTCACTTATTGGAGATTGCTGACGAACTACTATGGGGAGATAATGAATCTTCATGTTTGGAGATCACATGCTGATGGAGATTTTTCTAGCCCTTTTTTTCCATATAGGGATATTCTGGGAATACCAAGACAGCATTACTAAATACTGAACAGTGACACTCCAGTCAGAACCTCCAGAAGGTCTTCATTCCGTGAATTAAAATGTCAACTTCTTAATAACCCCCGGGGGGTGTACTGCAGGAAATTGGGTTTTTAGCAAAATTTTTGGAGCAAATAATTACTTAAACAGAAGTCAGATCTTTATACTTGGCAAGAAATTCTTCCAGTATAATGTCTTACTTATTTACAATTACCACAAAATCTATGCAAGAAGGGTATATGTCTTTTCCTGTTGCAATGCATGGTTTGCTTGGTGTGCTATGTACATACATTTCAGAGCAGGCACAAAGAAACCTCTGGGAAAAGCCTGCTATTGGCCAAAAGAGATTTGTCTGAACATAGCCTTTGGAGTGCTCAGAGGGTCATATAGTAATTATTTAAAGTCATGGTATGTTATAAGTAGCTTATAAAAATGTTTGAACAGTATAGATGGGATCCGGGTCCAACTCGGACCCCGATCCGACACGGAACCCCTCGGTTCTGAAACCCGAATGATCCGTCCGAATCAGACGGATTGTCCGGATTTCAGGACTTGGGAGCCCATTTTCTATAATTATCGAATGTTTGAGGATTATCAAAAATAACCTCAATCATTCGATACTCCTCGAAAATACGATCGGAAACTCGAAAGTAGTCTCCGTCCGTATTTTCCAGGTTTATCGAAAATAGCTTTGAACATTCCATATTATTCAAAAAATCTTCGGATCTTCGGGATTTTCCAGGGATCCGGGAATCTGAAAAAAGAACGAAACTTGTGAGTTTCCGCCATCTCTAATGAACAGCAGTTTTTTTTTGTCATTATTAAGGAACGCAATATTTAGGAGCAGTATATACCAACTCCCCTACATATCTGCGAGAAAGTTAAAGGTGTGCCAATATATTTGTGGTACTATATACATTTTTGACAATCTAATTTTAATTTTTGGCATGCATTAAGCTGTGTACAGAGTACAGATCTTTAGCAGAACCCAGACGGAATATGGTTACAGACAGATATGGCTAAACACAGTCCCAAGTAATTTCCCTATAATGAGTATAGGGAAAATCATTTGGGGCTGCCAGACACATACCGAACACTGTTGACTGGCTGCCAATACTTCAATACAGGGAGCTGACAGTAGGCAATAGAAATTTGGGTCAGTAACAATGCTGAATGTTTGTCCCCCTTGGTGGATGTTTATTTTCCATACAAGTAGCTGTAGAAAGACTAAAAGCATGCATCTACACTCTCTAAGCCACTCCCCAAGGGATGGTATTTTCTATGCTAAGGTGGCAACAATTGTTAATTATATAAAATATTCTATTTGGGTAATTACACAAGGACCCATCACTAACAACACAATAGGGCTTCAATGGAAATTTGCATTACCAAGAAAGGCAAATGCTGAGAAAGCTTGATAACTTCTGCATATAAGACAGTTTTGGGTGACAGTAATTTAGTCCTATAACAAGCCTAGTGATATGCGTAACCGTAAAGGAAAGTGACTGGTAATGGTTCCTGGCATTTTGTTGCTAATATTTTTCTCTAGGAAAAACAGCAACTCTAAAGTGCCACATGTACCATTAGGCTAAAGATTTGTAAGTGGACTGAAAAGTTAGAGGAGATTAAAACAGCAGGGGCTTAGTCAGCTCTCATGTTAATTGTAAGTACTGTAGGTACAAGTACATTAGTGACTTACTTTACATTTAAGTTTTCTTGCCGTTCCTGAGATTTACAGTATGATTTAGCTCTGTCTTTTGATAGTATAAAAGGGAAATATAAAAGTTTCATTAATGTCAGCAAGACCTTATTGCTTCCTTCGGGTTATTGTTATGAGAGAGCTCCACTGTATGAGTTTCCTTAATATCCTCTCCCTTGGAAACTGTACATTGCAATCCTTTAAAACAAAACATTAATGCTACTGTGCAATCAGTGTTACAGGAAACATCGTCTTTTAGCTACTAACCAGACATATACAAAAAGTCATCACATGCAATTCGTACAATATATTTAGTGGCATATTTATAAAGGTTCGTTTAATTTTTCAACATTGTTATCACCACCTCATCGCAATTTGTAAAGCAGCAATAACCAGCGAGGAAAAGTCAGTACCACCATCTTTCGCCATTTCACTTTTCGCTATACATCGCCACGGTAACCACTCGATCATGTTTATAAAAGGGTGTAAAGTATTTTATTGCGTTCAAGCCATTCAAGTTCAGCCATTCAAAATGGCCAAGTCTGAGGTGGCGAAAACGCCATTTATTTAGCTAGGGGCATTATTTTCGCTATTTTTTCCACCAGACTTTTTTTTTAAACATTTTTTTTTTGATGCCTTTCATCAAAGGCAAAAATTACATGGCAAAAAGCAACACTAATAATTTCAGTGCATTTGATGGTAATACCCCCTGGTGGCTTTTCAAAGTAATGTCAAGTTGGTTAATACACACTGAACACCTATCTTTGTTATTTAAAAATAGCACATGTGGTGTTTTTTTCAGCAAAAGATATGATAAAGAGTGTAAAACTCACCCAGGTTTTTTCTAACAGGACTGATTTTTTAATATTGCTTATTTTCAGCAAACTGCAGCTAATTATCAAACCAGTTCCATTAATATGGGAACATACCATAGTGCTGTGTAAGAAATAGTCCTGTTAATGGAACATTCCAGTAAGTAAAAGAACCCATTTCTGGGCCATTCCCCATAGATGCATTTACGTCACCTCAGATAAAAATCCACATTTTGGCACCTTAGTAATACTGCATTGAGTTTCGTTTTTTTGAAAAATGCCTTAACGGTGTTAATAGCAATCGTTTATAAATATGCCCCTTAGTATATATGTGTGTGTATATATATTTATATTAATTCATTAACAGGTAAGAACCACTCTCAACACAAGGTAGATGCACAGCTGCATATCATATTTATATATATATATTTTTAAAAAATCTGAATAATTTGATTGGCTTAGCTTAATATCACAGTAGCGCCAACGTTTCCCATACAATGTAGTGTGAAAACGTGAAACTTGGTTGCAACAATTTCCTGTTGCTGTATGTATTATAGGTTTTCAGTGTTTGATTGATTCAAGGCTTGTTTGATGGCTTGAGAAAGTGATTTTTCCCAAAACATTGCCGCTACTGTGATATTAAACTAAGCCAATAAAATTATTTATATTTCAGCAGCTTTTTCTTGTAAGCTTGGACTGTCTCTGATGCTGCTGTACATATGTATATACAATTTCAGGAATAGGCAGCACTCCTCTAAGCTCCTGGTTTCACAGTGCACGTGTCTATGAGACCCTGCTGGGGTTAAAGTTTGACCTATCTTCCTAATATATTACATACAATTAAAGGGCGTGAAAGGAAGTTAAATTACAATATTGTGGAAGTGCATCTGATCTGGTCAGAAATTTCTGCAAATAAAAAAGGATCAATCTGTGCACTTATAACACACACACACACACACACACACTCAGTCAACTATGTCTGTTGTGTAGATCATATAGTGAATAATGTACCCCCTACTGTAAATTGTGACTTTGAATATCAATATAATTATTTTAGGAGTTGTATCTTTGCAACACATTATAGTTGAAGGCATTTTAACACCCCCATCCCCCCTTCTGGTCAAAAACCCAACCACCAACCCCCTGCCATCTGGCACACACAGCAACAGAGATAATAACATAGACTAACAAATAACAACCCTCATAACACAAAAACCAAAACTGGCCCAAGCAGCGCTTAGAAAAGATATCTTTACAAATAAAACCATTACTTACTTTTGGCAGAATAACTATTGGTTCCCTAGTAGCTCAAACACCCCTTTTTTAAAATATGAAGATATAAGAAGCCATGCCTGAGTTCCATTGCCTGTATAAAATAATTTGAGGCTTGTGGCCTTTGAAAGGAATGAAGACCAAAATGCAAAAGAATCATACAAACAATGCAGAACCCCTGCTGCACCCAAGTTTGTGCATTATACATTGTAATCATTTAAAACAAAACATAAACCTTTGTACAAGGTAAGATACCTGAACACAAGAGGACACCAGTGTTGGCCAAGGGTAACCAAACAGCAAAAAGAGAAAAAAAGCACACTGTATATACCAACCTTACAGTTTCATGATCTGTTAGCCTTGTGCTTTTGTATGTTCACATTTAAAGAACTGGTTTAGTCATTCTATGATTGGCACAGAGATCCGGTATTGCTCTCTATTGCCTCCTCTAGGCAATGCACTGAGATAATAGTGGCTATCTGCTGGTGTTAAAGAGTCCGTTTTTTTAAAGGGTTGTTATTGGCTTGGTACATACCTTGTGGCAGTTGTGCAAGTTTTTGTGTACCACCACAAGCACCCTTAGTTATGTCTTAAAGTCAAGTTAATCCTTCATACATGGGTTAAAGTGACTTTAAGGCGGAAAAAGCCATTTTACGGCTCTCCGTACATAGCCCTAGATGTTGTGGAATGTTTTAATGGTATTTTTTTTTTTAATCGTGTGTATCATAGAAAAATAAGTTTTCAACTATAAAACACTAACAAAACCAATCACATCCATTTTTGTTATTATACACGGCTCACCATACTTTTTCTTGTGGGTGGAGGGTCAAGGAGCGTTAAGAAAACTGAAATGTAAAGTCTAAAGATGCAGTAAGCATTCTTTTCAGGTTTCTCAATAAATAAATGTTTTCTCATCCTTTCAGCATGTATCTGGCAGTGTTTCCAAATCATTTCCAAGTTAGTGTTTGTACCTATAAATTGTACATTTTAATGTTGCTCTTCTTTTCTTATCCTATTTCAAATGAAATTGTATGTACAGTTTATTCTGTTACTGCTTGTTCTCCTACAATCCTATTTCATTTTCTTTGCCCTTTTGGTATATGTAATCTGTTTTATTCAATTAGGGATATCATACTCCTTCTCTTATAAGCATCTATAAAATGTTTCCAAACGGCAATATTCATACTGTATTCAGTTTATTTACAACGGAATTTAGAAGGTCTTAAAACCTAAATTTTAGATCAGTTAAATTTAAAAAAAAAAAAAAAGAAAAAAAAGGGAACTGCCATTTTCTGCTAATAGGGACCTCTTTTATTTGGGATATTTATGTATTACTGAAATAAACATTCAGACTTACAAAATGTTAAAAAAAAAATTCAAACCTGTTTATTGAGTGGATATAAAGTTTCACTTTCAATAATATCAAAAAGTCTGTTTATATGGGTAGTGCAGCTTCTATTTTACTTCTGAAAGTCAATAATTTATCTTAGCAAAGGGCTTTGGGACAGTGGCATAGCTAAAAACTGCTGGCTTTCCCCCAGCAAAACGATAATGAGGCTCCCCCTCCTGGCTTCATCTGCAATGTTTGTCTGGGGGGTGGCTGTATCTGTTATAGGAAAAGTAAAAATTTAGGCCCCCTTGCTCTTATGGTAATTACACCCCTGCTTGGGGCCCTGTGTTTGGGGAGTTGATTTCTCATTAAATAGCCCTGTCCTTGGGGAGTGTACTATAATTCCACACAACCTCCTGAATGTTTGGGTACAGGAGTTATCCCACCTGGCCTCCACTGCCATTTTTGTAAATCTATGCTATATGGTTGGATGTGAATAATTTGAGATTCCCAAGAAATTGAGCTCCCATTGTACCTAATTCTATCTGGTAAAATAGTCAGGGCAGGAGTCAGAGCTATTACTGGGTCACACCTGGACATGCAGAAACATGAACACATGCAGATGCCAAAACTAGGTGACGCAGACTCAATTTCTCTGTACATATGTATGTAAATATACATTTTACATGATAATTCATGAATTGGACCATAGGGGCCAATTTTGTTAGCACCTTTCACCACGGGTCGTTTCTAGCCATCTTGTTGTAGAGTGATCAGATCGCAATCCCATCACGCTTAAAATCGCAGTAGTGTGGCCTAGCCCTCCAAGAGTATTGGACTCAACACTTTCAATGGCAGCACTTTCCCAAAATATTGACAATAACCCTTCAGTGCCAGCAGACCTCCCCAGAATATTGTGATTACAACTTTCAGTGCCAGCAGAGTATTACCATTAACCCTTTAGTGCTCACAGACTTTCTTATAGTTTCAGTGCCAGCACTTTCCCAGAATATTGGCATTATCACTTTCAGTGCCAGCAGAGTATTACCTTTAACTATTTCAGCTGCGAACATTGACATGATATACAGTATGTACCTGCTTTCCATGTCTCCTCCAATGAAAGTCAGCTTTGGAACACATACACATGGGGGATTGGCAGCCATTTGTCACCTGTATGCATTGTGGTCTGGAGTCATTCGTCGGTGCAAAGATCGTACGTGTGTACTAGACTTTAGTGCCATCTGTTGATAAGTGCTCTCCATTTGTAAACCAGAGGCTTACATTACACTGGAGATGGCTCAGTAAAGCCAAAACTGGTCGGTAACTGGTTCTCTGGTGTTGCATTTAGCTTGTGGAATTCTGTTAAAACCTCTTAGAAAGTAAAGCATTATCTAAAGGGCTACCATGACAACATGCAAATTACCCAGAAGTCTCTGCTTCTTATTTGATTATGGTCACTTAGAATTTCCAGGCCATACTATTTGCATCAGAATAAATAGAAAGCACACAAGTCAAAACAAGCTTTATTATAACAGTTTATAACAGTTTTATAAACAGTTATTATAAAGTTTGATGTATTGTAGGGCTTCCTCCCCCAGCCCCAAACGCATTATTATTATTTCCAGAAACGTTCCCAATCTTTACTTACCTTCCCTCTTTCCTCCGACACACTCTGCTTGCATGAAACTGGAAATAATAATAATGCAATTGGGGCTGGGGGAGGGAGCCCTACAATATATGAAAAGGGTTTTACACTAGGGGGAGGGAGGGGGGGGGATGCAGTGCGCATGGCATTTTTCTCCCGGAGGGGAGACAGGAGGCCTATATGGACTCTGCTAGGCTCCTGGTGGCCAATTTTCGGCACTTTGGAGGGACATAGCAAGGAAGCCATTTGGAGCTGGGATGTAAGGTAAGGATTTTATTACACTACACAGTGGGGCCAGTAGTGGGTGAAATTATAGTTTTGGGGGTGGACATGCCCTTTAAAATCATGCATTGTTCAGCAGGAAAAAAACACTAAAATGTGCCCATCCATTGTGTTAGGAGAGAATGCACCTCACACCTGTTATTCATGGGATTTCTGTACAGCATGGGCCGCCCAACTATACATTACATTACTGTTTGTAGATCAGAGGAACAGTCTTAAACTCCAGACTCTTCAAGGGTCTTCATAAATCACATTAAATGTGGGTCGATAGAATCTGTAATTACATTGACAATTTTGTGGAGATTGTTAAAAAAGCCAAGAAGGAATTCTCTTATACCTCATCTGGGTAAAAAAAGTCCAATTTCATATACTGTATGAAACACAGGCTTGATTAGTGTAGTGTCATAGAATCTGACAACACTTTGTCAATATCATAAAGCAAAATATATTATGGGTAGATTACTAAAATTTATCTTGGTTAGAGAAGCATTCATTATTTCATTCATAGTTGTTTCAACCTTTAACAAGGTTAAATTTAAGGGCATAGGCATTTAACATGTTTCTGTGTGGATTATACTCCCAGAGGTCCAAACACCAACTTATTTTTCTTGTAATATTGATTGTAATCCTATATATTGACTGTCTTTGGTAGTGCTCAGTTGTTTCAATAATCACAATGTCCAAAGGATCTGATTTTCTCATTCCAAAATTGTCCATTGGGCCCCAATAATGTAATAATAATGTTTTTTTGTGCAATAAGGAATATAAAACAATTGGATGATCATTGTGTGTATCGTCACCACACGTTTTTTTTTTCTATAGTGGTTCTGCTGTTAATGTTCCAAAAAAGCGATTGAATTTAAAGTAGCACCATTTTAAACGATAAGAACTTTTATTGAATAACCCTGTATATTTACACTAAAAAACATAATTTTTAAGAGAGCAGTGGTTTCTTTCAATTACAGTTCGGAGGCACACACAACTGGGACTTATCCACTTTATTTAATGGTGTTTAACACACCTGACACAACCAGGAATGATGGGAAAGATTTATTGATTTTATAGGTAAGTCTTTTGAATATGTTTCTTGACCATATTCTTGACCATATTCTTTGTATTTTGTGTAAACATTTGTACTTTTTAAAGTAGAGAAACCTGTCCACACCATCTTTGTTATTCACAAATAATTTATTGCAACAGAAACATTTTAGAACTGTTTAAGGGTAGGTAATATTTTTACTGCCACAGATGGCTGCCTTCTGTGTTTTCCATTAGAAAGAGAATAGACAACGTAAAATGCTATACATGCTATAAGTAAATGTTTGTATGTTTCCTGTTGTCTATAGTGTTTAGCCCACTATTAGATCATCTTGGTCAGCAACACATTCAGAGGAGATGATCTTGATAACTTTGTTGGCTATTGCTTACTATTTAGCTTCTTCTGCTGATCTGTCTTTGCCCATTGTAGTGTTTTCTTTTGACTCTGCTTATGGTGTGCTTCTGATTGACTTTTCCTTACAGACTTTGCTGTCTTTGCTTGCTGCCTGAACCAACCCTCTTACTGTGACCCACCTCTGAATCCATGTTACCCATCTTGTACTTTGCCTGATCTGATTGACTTTCATGTATGACCTCTGGCTCTGTCCCTGACTACAATTCTGTTTGCTCTTCTGTACCTCTTGTTATTCTCTGCTACCAACTCCGGACTTTCTTACCATTCTATTGTATTCTATAAGTATTTTCTTTGTTACTTTGTGAACATCAATACCTTGCCTGGGGCAATCATGTTCAGTGAGGCACAGGTTACGTTCTGACAAAAGGGGCTAGTCTATATTGAAAGCGATTGGTTAAGATTTAGGTAGTGGCACTGAAAAGTAACTCATGATTTGCAAGTTTCATATGAAAATGTATTTTTCTTACTGTGAAATGAAACTGTGAATGAAAAAAATAAAAAAACTGATAAACAAAGCTCAGTACCAAATGATATCAGCAACCGTGGTCTCCCAATTGGACCTAAAAGGTTAAGATGCTTAGTTAGAGATGCATGTTCCATATCTTTGGTTGAAATATAAATCAAGGAATTAGGCTGACATGCGTGTTGTTTGTGCTATTTTTTGAATGAATAAAGATTTCTGTTTTTACGCCTGAGTCCGAATGATCCAGCATTCCGGTGTGTGCACTTTTTGATACTCCCATTTGGACGGTGACTAAATCATAACTAAGCAGTAACTAAGCAAGCATGTCTATTTGACCCCATTGAACGCTGATGACATCATCTGTTGATTTTGCTTATGCAGCTGTGTGGTTATACATTTTACAGGCAAGTGATAAGTTAATCAAACTAGAAACACAGTTAATATGTGAATTTTTTTTCTAAATTATTAGATTTTAAGTATGCAATAATGTATATGACCTTATTCTCTGCACGTTATATTTTGCAAGATCTTGTGCAGTATGTACTCTATGCAAAGTGTTGCTGGGTGCTCATTATAGGAAGTTGCATAAAGCAGAAGGGTCAGCCTCTGAGTGACAAGCCATAAAGTAGAAGATTTCAGTGCACAAAAGACAAGTACAGGCAGATTATGACCCAGCTAAAGAAATCAACCTTGTTGTAGTACCTGGGCTTAAAATAATATGGAAAGCTTTTTCTACTTTTATAGAATTGTGCATGATTTTATGCAACATTACAATGGGAATATGGCAAATACACAAACTGAATTGGATGTACAGTGGTTTTCTATTTTGTTTGTACATAATTGTACATTTCCTACAGTAACCCACAGCACAATGTGTAAGTTATGGACACCAAGAAGAGAGCAAGGGGAAAGGGATTTGGCAGTGGATCCAAGTCATGGATGAACACAGACCTAGATATGCTGTGACAAGCTACAGTCAACCTAATGTATAAGGAACATGAGTTAGTAACACTAAATAGTTCTCATTGGATTAAAGTCAATATTTAAAGGACAAAGTCAAGACCCAAATTTCAACGCTCTTATAAGATATGGATTAGAAAAGCCTTTTCCACATTTGCTATAATGTTCTGTAGCTAGTTTTTCCAACGCTGGATGATTTTTCAAAACTAATTGAAAAAATGATAGCATACATTCAGTAAATAAAGAAAAGCTGCTCTACATAATCCAGACAGCATTTTTAGAGAGATTATTTACAATAATATATGTAGCTTATGCCAATTAATAGCAATCAAATCAGGGCTCTTTTTGTATGTGCAAAGGGACGATGAACCATCACATCTTTTCAAATGAGTGGAAAAAAAGAAAAGAACACCCAAAATGAGAAGTCATTTAACACATTTCCTTCTAAAAATGTAGGTTGAAAGATGACGCAAACTATGGGATAAATCTGTCTCATGATTCTCTCTTGGGTAAACAAGCCAGTAACAGTGGTAAATGATGCTGAAAAACTAGGTCACCAGAAGAATTATATCCCTAGACATAGTACTCTGTGGCTTGATACGGTTCCTCTAATTATTTTATATCAATCTATATAATGTTGCCTTTGCCTGTACTAGAAGGTAAATGTCATAAGGCCTTTGTATAATCAGCAAAATGCTTGGGAATATGTTTATTCTTTTTCTTCATGTTTATTTAAAAGTTAGGGTTGAATTTTCCAACTAATTGATTAATATCTCTATGTCCCATTGCATTTAAAGCAATGTCAGTGGCAGTAGATGAATGTCTGCCCTGAAATCTGGTCCATGACCTGGATGCATCAAATATAGCTTTTCTCGTATTCCATATCTAACCCCCATATAGGAACTAAGTCAGAATTGGATTTTATTGGCCAAAGAATTTTATACTTTCAAGGAATTTTACTTAGCATTTCCTTTATGGACACAGACAATATAAAAATATGAGAGAATAGATTGTATTAGAGTATTTAACATTGCATAAAGATTTAATTTGACAACTATACAGTTCTGTTGTATTCAGAAGGATTTGTGCAGTTCATCATTAAGCGGGGATACCCCCCACTCAAGGAAGAGAACTGTCTCTATGCCTCACAGTTTTATGTTTGGCAAGTCGGTATATCATCCCTTTACAAATAACAGGAAAATAAAGTGGACAAAGTAAGAGTAGCTGTCTCTCTCTTATACTATACTGTGCATGAGCCGAGCAGGACAGTTATTTAAATTGAATGTAAACTCATTTTAATCTATAAATAGAAAATATAGTAGCACGTGCTCTGAGGTTTGGGTTTTGCTGCATGCCTTTAATCCAGTACCTGTTTTTCTCCTTCCCATACATCACTAATGCCCCCTTTATCAGACACAACTCTCTGTGAGGGCAAGCATGCTGTGAAATCACTATGAGCAAGCACTGGGAGAGGGAATTTACCACAATGCATTTCACACAACTGTCATCCATAACTGAATACAGCAAAAGATTTTTATGACATTAAAGCACTATTCCTATCACTTGAGTAAAAAAAAAGACATGGGACAACTCTCCTTGCGTGATGAGGCCAATAGGAAGGCACGCTCGTTGCAGAGCGTGCCTTCCTATTGGCCTTGTCGCCGACGAGAGGAGGGGCAGAGCCTACCAGAGCAGCATTTCAGTAACGCTGAGCTTCAAAATATGCGAACCCAGGGGTGAGGACCTAGCGGTTCAGGTCCTCACCCTGGGTAAAAGGTACTGACCTAAGAAGAGGAGCGGAGGGAAGGTGAGTATAATTGTCCTTTAACATTCAGTCATTGGCTATGATGTCAACTGTCAAATCCATAACTGACAGTTGCTAACTGGAAGAACCAGGAAGAAGAAACAGGGGAAGCAGGACATTTGTGCAGGATTTCAGGTTAGACTTATATATTTCCGATTTCAAACTATTACCATTTAGGGTTTTGGTGGGTGATTTACCTGTATGTAAGTTTTCATTTTGGGACTTGCCCTTTAAGTATAACATACTGCACAATTACAGATTTCAAAAACAATAAGCATTTTTTTATGTTAAAATAACGCCAGTTTTCAACGTGGTTAGTCATCCTCCCACTTGTATCTGTATGTTGTCCCTCCCACTTCGGGGCAGGGATCTCATTCCTAATGTGTTATGGCTTGTTGCACTTATATCAATTTATAGATAATTTATATATATGCTTTCTTAACCGATGTATAAAATTGTATTTAATTAAATTTTTATCTATCTGTACTGCACTTATCCCGTTGCATACCCAAGTGGCGCTTTATAAATAAAATTAGACATACATACATACATTTCCGCCACCCCCGAAAATACTGATATCAATCCTACATAAATGCCGCCCTGCACCAAAGTGTGAGATATGCCCAATGGGTAATTCATATTAAAAACCAAGTGGTATTTTACAATTTCACATTATTGTTTTATTACAGTTGAATAAGGAAATTGTGGCTGCTCCCACTGATTCCAATATATATTGCTTAACCATTTTATAATGATAAAATGATTTGATATCCTAGTTAAAAGTAATCTGTTTGTTGCTTATTTTAGAGTCCTGCAAATGGTAGCTTAGCCTTATATATAGTTGCCACCAGTGCCAATGTAAAAGGAACCAGTGCCTGTAGCGAAATGCCTATGCTGGCTCGACATTTTTTGCCCAATCACTTGAATGGACATGTGTTGTGGGCATAATTATCCCGATAAGCTTTCCCTTGATTGCATCCACCTGTGTTGTAGAAGTAATTAATTTGGCTTGAAAAAGCCAAATTACTGTTCTTTCTATTTCTTCTTCTTTTTCTTCTTCCATTTTATTATTCCTCCTCCCACAGTTTTTGAGCTAGAGCCATGAAATTGCTCCTATATGCCCCGTGTGGGGCATATAGGAGAAGTTTGCTATCTTCTATCTAAGGAACCCGCGGAAGTGTTACAGTGTTATCGGTGAATTTCCGGACATTTTTTCCCACAGACTATAATGGTAACAATCCTCAAATGTGGATATTTCAAAACAGTTTGTTTTATGGTCATAAATACAAATGGTGATACTCCCAACCCCCCACACAGACACAGGTACACCCACCTACTCACCTACCTTTCCATTCCCATGGAAGCCATATTTAAAGGGTAACTAAAGTAAAAAAACTAATTTAGATTTATCCTCAATAAAAGATAGTTTTATGGTTGTAAACACAAAAAAAGACATACACCCTCAACCAGACCCAGGTACATACACCTACTGATCTACTTATCCATTACTGTGGCAGCCATACTTAAAGGGTAACTAAAGTTAAAAAAACTAATTTTGATATATCCTCAATAAAAGATAGTTTTATGGTTGTAAACACAAAAATACATACCCCCTCAACCAGACCCAGGTACACACACCTACTGATCTATTATCCATTACAGTGGCAGCCATACTTAAAGGGTAACTAAAGTAAAAAAACTAATTTAGATTTTTCCTCAATAAAAGATAGTTTTATGGTTGTAAACACAAAAATGACATACCCCCTTAACCAGACCCAGGTTCACATACCTACTGATCTACTTATCCATTACTGTGGCAGACATACTTAAAGTAAAAAAGTTTGTTTTTTTAACCCCTTCATTGGCATTATTGAGTTTTAAAATCTGCAGCACAAACACACAAATTCCCTTCCAAAATGCAGTCTTTCAAGCCATAGTTAATGTTGATTACGTCTACCTTGATTATATAAAGTTGTTGCAGAAATAATAATTTCTTTTGCAAAGCTGCTATACAACTGTATTTATTATCAAACAGTTTTGTGCACACTATACAGTGCAATTCATACATATATACCATACTTTGCTAGGACATATGGGAATCCTCTTCACCAATATGAAATCTCCACAAACCAGTGTTCTACATACTTAAGTCAATATCTTAATTATTTACATGAACTGCCCTGAGACGGGAAATTGTTTTAGGGGTCACAATGCCTTATTGAGTTGTTCTTAATAAAAGAGCTGTGAACCCTGGTAATGCTATGCTGTCACCTGGTGACATGCGTGAATAGACAAGATATCTTTTTAATTGGAGGGAGTGTATGACATAGCACACCACTATCTAGCCTCATTATAAAAGACGGCACAATCATTATCAAGGCACAGCACCTTCATTATCACTATACAGAAATATGACATCACGTGTCAGAGCTTATTCATTATATGTGCAGGAAATTTGAGCCATAGTACTTTTACACAGTGTTCCGTGATAATGAATGTGTAACACCATCGATCATGTATCCCTTATAAGTGCAGCATTGTAACTACAATGGACATTACGCCCACCCTCTTCTCCTTGACTCTGTGACAAACATACAGTTTGATTATTTCTCTCTGGGGTAACTCTTTGCACCAGTTAGAAAATTTTGCCACTATCTTTTAAAATATGAACTATACATTTTCCCCACTGAAATGAAGAGGGTACTGTGTGCACCATGTATATCAATACTACTAGGTTTTTTTTCTATTTTCCAGTATAATAATATATATGCAGTTACACAAATACTGCAAGTATTCTTCAAGAAATCTTCTACACAAATTCTCAAGATGTTCAGGCAGTATTGCTGCTAGGGAAAGCACCACCTGGTGCTCCCTGTACGTGAGCTCCCATTTGCGGAAGTGTGCACCTATAGACTTGGAAGGGGCACTTGCTACCTATTCAAGTTTTCTCAATGGAAGCAACTGCCCATGTACAAAATAAGAAGCCCAAGTTAGGGCTAGACCCCACTAGGCAGCACACAAGAATCATGCGATGCAGTGAAATCGCAATGTTGCGTGATGTGCGCTACCCTGCACATGCACTGTGGTTGCTTTGATGTTACCCTATTGCAGCTCATGCAATGCGCAGCAAAAATGGTGATCACATGCGCCGTGAAAAGGGTCAGCAGGGCAGGCGAGGTAATGGGGACATCCCCATCCTCTTCTATTGGTGAGCGCTGTGCATTAGTGTTGATGACACAGGCAAATAAAGTTTAAGGTGCAAAAATGTTATTCTATCAATCAAAGATTCATAGTTTTATCACTTTCCATATTCACATTTCAAAACAACCCCTGTACAATTAGATTTGATAACGCCCCTATCAGTAATACCAGATTGTCTTGAAGGGGAACTAAACTTACATTTTTTAAATCCTAATATGAAAGCTTTTCTCCCCAGAACACCTACACATTGAAACATTCTTCTCTAGTAAGTTGCATTTAGTATAAGTAATTGAATCTGTCACAAAAAAGGCTTCCATTTTGTTGCCATTACAACTCACAGCCTATGTTGGCTTCAAAAATACGCGCCCACTGACTCCAGGATTCACTGCCTCTATGCACAGCATTGCTAACAAAAGATAAACAGGGTTATTCAATAAAAGTTCTTAAAATGGTGCTAATTTTGCTCCAACCAATCAGATCTTATTTAACATTTGAAAGCTAACATCTGATTGGCTGGGGCAAAATTAGCACCATTTTAAACGATAAGAACTTTTATTGAATCTCCCTGATTATTTTCTAAATGTACCTGTTATCATTGTTGAGTTGCTGTTGGCACACCATGTAAATGACATTTTTTTAGGAACACACAGTACAAGAAGTCACAAGTTCAAATCCCCTAGCTTACTTATGAAACAATACAACATTGTCTACTGAGTTTATTGGGTTTTTGTTTGTTTGTTTCCATCATTTTTTAAGAAAAATATAAAGTTTCTACATATGTACAAATTATAAACGGTCACCTGCACTCATCCAGTATAAATATCTTTTTTCACAGGTGCCTCCAGGCCACGCAGTTCCCTTGTACTGAGTCAGTATTTCATACAAGAATTGAGTAAACTTCCCGGGCACACTGCATTCAAATCAAATTACTTTATTTTCGACGTTTCGACGTCACGCAGGATGTCTTCATCAGGAAATGATGAAGACATCCTGCGTGCCATTGAAACATCGAAAATAAAGTAATTTGATTTGAATGCCGTGTGCCCGGGAAGTTCACTCAATTCTTACGTATGTACAAATATATTTCAGCTCTGTACTTTAATTACCAAACAGGGTGAATTGCTGACAGCCTTCCCGGAGCAATACAAAATGGTGAACTAATTTAACGGATGTACAGTGAACTGCGTACACTTTGCTGGGTGTTCCAGCAAAGTGTACTAAAGGATTAAAACATGGGTAGATAGGCCATTCCAATTTTGGTATAGATTTAGGAGAGGGTTATTTTTTTGGTAGAAGCATTTTTTAGTGAGGAATTCCCCAGTGCCCTAACCTGTAAAAGAGCCACCAGTGACCAGACCATATTATTTGAATGATCAAGGGTAGGAGGGGGTTCCCACACAATGTTTTACCAACACCCCTGCATGTTTTTCTGGAGATGATAGGGATAGGGATAGGGAATCTGACAAGGACATGCCTTATTAGTGCTACATTGAATTAATTGTCAAGCAATTCTCACTGTCAGGTGCAGTTTTCTCACCCTTACATACAAATGCAATTCTGTCTTTTTTGTAATGGTGACACAACACTCAATATTTATCTCAGTGTTTATCATTTTCATTTTTATGTGTTTTACACTTTTTTGACAATTCACAACACTAAGCTAATGTTCAGCTTTGTAAATAGCGTAACATGTAAAAAAAGTATTTTTTTGTAAATTAAAGGACATGTTTACCCCCATGTCCAAATCATAGAATAAACAATAAGGCTTTAAAGGGAGGGGGGAGCGGGGGGGGGAGTACATGGAACTTGAGAAACTGCAGGGAGGTAAGTAAATATAACAATCTTGGGATTTAGGGGAGGGGGGAAGGTAAAAAGCAAATGTGGGGCCATATTTGTCAAACATCATTATCGTTTTTTTACGATTGGCGGTGTTCTATGATACCGATCGGTATTTTACAATATCGATCGTAATTCTAGGATATCTCTATCGTAAATCTATGGTGCCGATATTGTAGAAAAACAATCGGTATCATAGAATAACGGCCGATATTGTAGAAAAACGATTGGTATCATAGAATAATTATCGGTATCATAGCGTAACGATTGTTATTTTACGACGACTGCTAGGTTCCTTCGATTTTTAAAGGAGCTGCGAGGTTATTGTAGAATAACGATCATTATTCTACGATAACGATCGTTATTCTACAATATCGGTACCGTAAATTTACGATAGTGACATCGGAGAATTACGATCGATAACGTAAAATAACAATCGGTATCGTAGAACAACCACCGTTATTTTACGTTGATCGTATAAAAACGATAACGACGTTTGATAAATATGGCCCATGGTCCCAAGTAATTGTTACTACCTAGAAAAGTTTTTTGATGGAGTTTACAAATGGTTTAGGTAGAGGAGTGGGCCTTTCTATCTTTCTTATATTGTTTTTTTTCTGCATTTAAACAGATAGAAGGGCATTTAGATTGTGCCTTCCTATGTCCCCGCTTCAGCCTGCTTTATTCTATAAAGCCTGGTGTATTAAGTACTTACACATTGCATCCAGAGATCTTAATGCTGAAAACAAACAGTACTAATATACAGTACTAATCAGTGACATAACTAGGAATCGCTGGGCCCCCCAGCAAAACTATGAGGGGGCCCCTTATCCGTGCTTCATCCACAGTGGCTATGTCTAAAATAGGAAAAATAAGAAGCTCCTGGGCCCCCCTCCTGCTGCTCCCCTGGTAGTTACACCCTGGTACTAATATACAGTACTAAGAGGGTCAAAGAATAATTAAAGGCTTCTAATGTATTAAGATAGTTGTAAATAAAGTGCTGTGCTAAAATCTTATGCTATTATTTTTTTTGCACTAGAGAATTTCACTTTTGCCCTTACCTAGCATTGTATTGTCAGCATGTTCTGAGTTAATATATAACACAGTAGATTTCTCCCATCAGGAGCCTCCTGCATAATGAGACATACACTGCTGATTTGCTGTGCTATGTAGGACTAAAGAAAATGTGTCTAGATTCAAACATGATATGGATCTGCTCCTCTTCCTCATTCAGCTCACAAACAGGCTTATTCAATAACGGGTACAAAATTTTGCTCGGCCTGTTAATTTACCTCAAACAATCAGATGTTAGAAACATTTGAAAACATCTGATTGGTTGCTGCAGATTAAGAATCCTGGCAAAATTTTGCACCTCTTATTAATAAATCCAAACATGTTTAGGTAATCAACGAGCAATATAAAGCAAAGCAAACCCTGTTTTTTTTTTAGTTGCAGAAAGTAAAACCTTATAACAGTCAGAGTGAGTGAGCTTGCACCTCTGATAAACCACTAATCCTTCAAAGCTCAGCCTGTGATACTGTAATTATCCAACACTTAGACATGGCGCCCATTAATCCTTAATTCACAAAGTTGAAACTTTTCCAGTTGGAACATAAAACAAATTTTTTGCATCTCACAGTAAATATGTACTATGGTAAAGGTTTTAATAATATATTTACATAGGTTTGTATGTAAACATCACCCTAAAATTACAGCATAATCTATTATAATATAACAGAATAGTAAATATTGAAAGCAGATCATTTCCATTACAAAAAGCACATAACTAGAGATGGACGAAACTCGGAAGTTTCCTTCCATTTACGGATTTACAGAACTCGGGAAAAACTCGAAGATCCGAAAACGGAACTTACTTTCGAGGATTCGGACCCTATTTTCGAGAGTTATTAAACATTCAAGGTTATTTTCGAGGGTTACCAGTTTCAGACGGAAAATTCAGAATTTGGAACCGTGGTGTTCCGTGTCGGAACCAGGTCTGAATCGAACCCTGATCCTATCTTTACACATAACTCATTTTACAAACCTTTGATGTTTAAGGTTTTCAACCACCTGATTGGAAATTGGTTGGGATAGATAGATCTATTTTGACATAATGTTGATATACCTAACATTCTTTTTATGCTATTGTAGCGCATCCAACAAGGAAACTTCTATCAAATGTTTCATAAAATGGTTGGAGTTTTGAGCCCACACCCACCTATTTGGGGTCTTAAAGACACTGAATCGAAAACATTATCATTATTTTTTATCTTTCTAATAAACAAGCCAAAAACGTGGAAAAATTAAATTTGTGAAGTCCTACTTTTAAACCAGTTGTATTTTTATTAGCTCATTGTTTGTGATTTTAGTTTTCAAAACCATTTAAAGGACAACAATATAAAAAAAAACAACATCACCCCCATTACATGTCCATACTTCCAGCATCTGAAATCACTGACTCACATTTACACAGTGCTGCCCTCCTTTAGATATCACACAGTAAAGATGAGTGCTAAAAGTCTGCCTCCTAGACAGCCCAGGGCCATGATTAACATAACACTTGTCATTGGCTGGTAGGATTGTCTGTTACAACCTCTCTCCTCCTCCTCTGCCGGTTAAACAAACTTTAAGTGTCCTGTTGCTAGGATGTACATCCTACATAATCAAGCTGATCAAGGGTGGGTGGAGGAGTGTTTCCTCGCTTGCTAGCTTTGAGTGACACTTAGTGGCAGACAGAATTGTTATGCCCTCTTCACAGCATGGCTAATTGAAGGCAGAAAGAGACTCGAAATCAGGAAAAAAATGTATGGGGAGGGTTGCATACCTTTACTCTTTTTAAAGCAATTTTTTAAAAAAATGCATTGAGGCAATACAGTTATCCTTTAAAGAAGATACACACAGTAGGATGAATAATTACTGCAGTTTAAATATATTCTTCATAAGAATATTCTTCTGATAGAAAGATATCCGATGATATTATATACAGCAGTGCAGTAAAAATGCAATATTAAATGTTGTGGGTAGGTGTAATAATTATTAGTTCATGGGCATTCATGGGTAGCAACATGAAGGGCATAAGGCAATACTGCAAACAAGCAATTTGATGTGGTGATCTAAGTAAAGTTGAGGGTGGGCAGAGTAGGTTATAGAACGGAGTGGTGGCTCAGTAGTGGCTTCTTGCAAGTGCAAGTTGCAACTGGAAACAGCAGCACTTGAACTAAAGCTGTGTACACATGATGCAATATTTTGGCCAGGTTGACTGATAGTTCAGTGTATCAGTCGATTGGACCCAAATAATAGTATGGGTTTTCTGTCTGCCACCAACCAATGGGCAATTTTGGATGTGTCCAAAAACCATGGGTGATTCTATGTTCCTCTATGGACTGCACGCTTGCTTGTAGCGATGCTGGCTGTGGCTATGTTTGCTGCTACATTTTTCTTTCCTTGTTTATGAATTCCACTGAAAGACACAAAAGCTTGGTACACACTAATGATTTGGCCGGACCGACCGACATTTCAGTGTGTTGGTTGTTCAGGCTAAAATATTGGAGGCTTTTTTCCCGCGACCAACAGCTGACATTCATTCGTCCAGATTGGATAATTGGATGCATCCAAAAACCATGGGCGATTGTGCAGTCCTCTATGGACTGCACGCTCGGTCGATGCGAACTGTCGGACAAATTTTGTTGGGACGAAGAATCTTCAGGTGTGTACCCAGCTTACCAGTACTTATCTGAATGAGGTTATACTGATTGCTTCTTGTTACAAATGTATTTATTTATATATTGGATAGTTAGGATTTGAGCCACCAGGTCCTGCTCTTTGGGTTAGAGCTATGAACATGAGCAAACCACATGCCTCAACATTATCAATCTTGAAAAAGGTATTAACTTTTTTTTAATTAATTGTAAACTGGAAATTGGATTTTGTTCAACATTAAAACATTAAAATTATTGTGTGCAGTAGACAAATTTACCTAAAGCTTAAAGAACGGAAAGGGCCTTTAGGGATGATAAAAACTGGAACAAGGGGTGTAAAAAAGCAATCAAACTAGCTAAAATTAATAATGAAGTTAGGATAGCTGAACAAAGCATCACTAAGCCTAAAATTGTTTTTAAGTATATTAATAGTAAGAAGATGAGGACTGAGAATGTGGCACCATTAATTAATGGGGATAAGTTAGTTACGGAGGATGGCGATAAAGCGAATGTCTTGAATATTTTTTTTCCCTCTATATACACTATAGAAGATCCAAGTACAGATATCATAGAGTATAGTAGCAATAATGGTATAAAAGATTCAAGTGCACTTTGGTTAACCGAAAATATGTTACAGAAAGAACTAAATAAGGTTAATATTAATAAATCTCCTGGACCGGATAAAATACATCCTCGGGTACTTAAGGAGCTGAGTTCAGATTTATCTAGGCCATTATTTCTTATATTTGCTGATTCCCTCGTGTCCGGTGGTGTGCCTCTGGATTGGAAAAAGGCTGATGTTTTTCCAATATTCAAAAAGGGTAGTTGTTCACAGCCGGGTAATTATAGGCCTGTAAGTTTAACTTCAGTGATGGGGAAGATCCTGGAAAGTTTAATAAGGGAACATGTTCTAGATTATGTTTCATGGACTGACATTATAAGTAGTAACCAGCATGGATTTAGGAGGAATAGATCTTGTCAAACTAACTTGCTTGGCTTTTATGAGGAAGTAAGTAGAAATGTAGACTCTGGCATAGCAGTAGATGTAGTTTACTTGGATTTTGCAAAGGCTTTTGATACAGTCCCCCATAGGTGTCTCGAACTCGGGTTCAAGTTCAAGTTCTATTCGATAATTATCGAGTCGGGTTCAAGTTCTAGTTAATAATTATCGAAAATAAGTCCACAAAAGTTTGTTGTTTGAAGAGTTTTAAATAGTCCAAGTTTGTATAACAATAAATTATAACAATAAATTTATAACAATAAATTATCTGGTACATTGTTCACCAATAGAACATGTCAGAAAAGGTTTTTCACTGTGAGAACGGTAAAGCTATGGAACTGTCTTCCAGTGCACGTTGTTATGGCAGGTTCATTGGTCAGTTTAATAAAAAGCTGGATGAGTTTCTACAAACAAGGAATGTTACAAGTTACTGGTATTGATACATAAAGTAGAGTTGGGTTCAGCATTATTAAAAACACAGGGACACCATGATACTATTTAAGCATCGCCAAATGTGCCACAATCTAAAAAGTCAAATGCATCAGAACATTTAATCATTTTGATTAAATGTCAAGTTTTGTTATGAATTTATTTAATTGTAAGGGGAGGGGTTACATTTATTTTATTTGTCAATATCTCCTGACACTAAAGAAGCAATAAAACTAATTTGATAGAAATGTCCATAACCTTAAAAGAAATCGCACATGAAATCACATGAGATTCCGTGTGAGATTGCATTTGTGGCGCAGAGTGGCCGTGCCCTAAATATAGTTTAAAATTATGGACATTTGTATCAAATTAGTTTTAATGCTTCTTTAGTGTCAAATTGACAAATAAAATAAATGTAACCCCTCCCCTTACAATTAATTAAATTCATAACAAAACTTGAAATCAACATGATTAAATGTACTAATGCATTTGACTCTTTAGATTGTGGCACATTTGGCAATGCTTAAATAGTATCATGGTGTCCCTGTGTTTTTAATAATGCTGAAAGTATCATGGTGTCCCTGTGTTTTTAATAATGCTGAACACTTCTGAAATACTGTATATAGTATTTTGTAATAGTAATACTAAACTTTGTATTGTATATTGTAATAGAATTTGAATACATAAAATATAAAATACATGATTGTTTAGATTGGTATAGTCATTGAAAATATCAAATTATGTATGGCTGTCTGTCCCATAGACTTCCCAGAGATATTGAGCAGTCTATCGAACAGGAACAGATTGGACCAGTCAGAAATTTTGGGAAGATTTCAAGCCAAGAAAGATGAAGTTCGATCAGAATTGAACAGATTGCCTGCACCACCAGACGAGGCTGCAATGTATTGTTCTCAAGAAGTCCTATGATAATTATAGGATAACTAATGTCTTTTAATAAAGACATTAAAGAACATAGTGCAGAAAAAAAGAAAAAGTGCCCTGATTCCAAAAAACTCTTCAACTGCCAGATCAAGCAATGAATAGACTTCTGGCTGGATGAGAAGAGCAGTACTATATCAGATCATAAACAGGTGCGGCAAATAAACAAGTTTCCCTGCTGATTCTGAAATGTATGTGTCACCAGGGATATTCTTTATTGTTAATAGTCCAGTAAAGCTAGGATAATCAGATGCATGATTATTATTGTACAGGAGACATCTGTTAACTAAACTTTTGATTGCTAAATTAAGTATCTACTGAGCATGCCCAGTGAACCATACATGCTATGGAAATCTGGGTGTAGCTACTAAGAAGGCAAAGAACGATGGGTAAAATCTGAGAGGCTGCCAAAATGCAATTGAGAGATTTTGTATTTAAAATGAAATGTAACTATTATTATGTAAATGTCCATAGCCTTTTTTAAAATAGACTTTATTCTCATTTAAAAGCATGTTGCACCCTTGTTTTGAAAATAAAGAACCTAAGGCATCAAAATAATTTATGGTTACTGCCTCAAGCAGATGCATGCCCACACTAACAGGCATAACCAAGAATAAGTACAACATTAAACATTAAACAATTACAAACAAACAACAACAAAAAAGGAATACCTGCTAATGAAGTTAGCTACATATAAAAATAAAAAATGATGCAGATATGGCTAAAGTGCTAGGACAAGGAATAGATTAAAGCTTTGCCCAGATGTTATATAATTGGTGCCTAAAACGATTGCTATTGATAGCTTTAAATGACAGTTCAGCTACAGCCAAGCAACTTGTTTTGTTCTTTGGAGAAGGGAGGGGAAGAACAATCAAGTAACGTTTTTTGCTTTAGTGTAGCCCAATATACAGGGTTATTCAATAAAAGTTCTTATCGTTTTAAATGGTGATAATTTTGCCCCAATCAATCAGATGTTAGCTTTCAAATGTTAAATAAGATCTGATTGGTTGGGGCAAAATTAGCATTTTAAACAATAAGAACTTTTATTGAATAACCCTGATAGTGTGTAACTTGGGGCTCTGCTCCCACTACATAAACAGCAATGCAGGGGCTACATTGCAAGCGGGAGAGATAATCATCATTACAATGGGCAATGTGTTTCAGTGAAATTTTTCCACATTAAATTGCACCAAAACGCTACCAAACAAAGCCTTAGGCCCTCAACACAAAAAACAATATTTTGGCCTGATTAACCAGGTGTGGTAGGATATTTTGGTCCATCGGGTCGAAATATTGGCAGAAATTGGACATGTTGGTAAAAATTGTGTGCGGTTCAATAGGACATTCATACCAAAATGACAGCAGTGCTGTATTTCCCCCCCATCCAACAGATGTATTGGGTCTAGTGTTAGCCATAGGCTTATAGTTGCTCTGTGTGTGGTATGCACTGATGAAATACGTCATTTATGTTATCAGGCTGACCAAAATTTCAGCCAGTCAATTTGTCTATGACCATCTTAAGGCTTAAGTACCCACAGGGCGATATTCCACGGGAAGATTATTCAAATGAAAAAAATAGATGTCCTTGGTCAGTGGCGGATAAAAAGGAATTCTGATATTTTGGTCCAGTCGACCGAAGGTCATAAGGTATCTCAAAAGCATCAAAGAAATATAGCAATGACAGATCCAGAAATTAAAGGGATGTCCACCCCAAAATATGTTTGCTGTAGTGTGAGAGAGAGCGCTATCTGTGTACTTTTGCCATATACTTATTATTTTTTTGGAACAGTTATCAAGTTATTTTCATTTTGTGTTTCTTATGGGTGTATCAATTGATTTCTCTCCTCCTATAGTGGGCAGTGTGCTTGTAGTCTATGGGATATGTACACCAATCAGAAGGGTTTTGCATAATGGTTAAAATAGCCCTTTCCCATTTATTAATAAACATGCAGAAATCGTGGCAACTGATTTGCAAGTGCCAACTGGGATTCTGGATTTTACATTAACCCATTCCCTTCTTCTATAGTCATTAGAACTACATTGATCTGATATTGTTGTGTGCAAGTAGCATGTTGATGTCCGATTGAATCAGTTTATCAATGGTATAATTATATATATATATATATATATATAGATATATATACACACACACAGAAATTACGAAGGCACTCACAGGTCTGAAACTTTTGAATGGCACCCAGGCATTCCTTGCTGGAATGGAGTGCTGATCGCGTGCTGTTTGCTCTATAGTAAGACACAACATTTGTTACAAGCAGAGCTGCATTTATTACAGACTGGTTGCTTTTCAGCAATTATTCACACTCAGCTTTGCTGCATGTGTTTTGGATATCCCTTTGATTGCCATGTTGCTCTCTAGACTGGTTTGCAATCATCTCCCTCTGTTCTATTACTGGAGATTATTTCTGGCGAAATTGTGGAACAGATATTCCGATACATCAATAGCCTGTTACTCAGATCCTGTTCATATTTAGTTGGAACAGCAAACCAAACTTTTACTGAATTATTTTTATCTTAGATACAGAACCAAATACTGAGAACTAAAGTGAGAGCCATCTGACCTAAGGGCTGCCCATTCAAGCCACCCAGCCATAATCATTCAATAAGCTTATATCCCAGACATGCCTCAGAAAACAAAGCTAAACATCTCAGATGAAATGCAAAACTGAAACTAGCTCTCCTTACTAACATTACTATTGTAGTGACTCTAAATCCACCCCAATATCTGATTGGTCCAAGATCCAAGATCCAATCAGATTAAGATTGTTATCTAGACCAAATCAGATGGGTGGTGGTGTTTATGAGACACTATAAAACAGCATGAAATCTTCAGAGAAGCATAGTTTCTATCAGCAGTCAAACTAGCAGGTCTGCCTTTGTATTTAGGTCAGAGACTTGCAAGTAGATGGCTGGTTCTATAGCTAGACTGCCCAATGAATAATTTTTTTTTTAGTGCCTGGGTTTCATGCCTATGGTGTTGTATAGGAGTCTATATAAAGCACATAAATGTGTTTATAACAGATAAATGAAAATAGTGTTGGATTGCAGAGTCTTGAAATTACTTTCCTTTAGCAAAATAGTGACTAACCCAAGTGCCTATGCAGTTGCACTACTAGTTTCACATTCCTGACAAGCACTCTCAAACAGCAAAGGAGATAGGGAAATGGATAGGGATACGAATTGTATATTGAAACATGCAGTGTAAATAACACAAGGTTGTAATAATTGCAGCCCTGAACTTACATTTACTATAATCATCCCCATAATGAGATTGTGATCTGATAACTAAAACATATACACTTTAGAATATACAGCTTATTATAAAAAAAAAATATGCTAACAAATGCAATGTGTTTCTTATTGCCCCTGTGCACCACATAGCCAGGACAAAACCAACTTGTACACCTCATTATAGAGAAAATGAATGGTGGCAACTAGAGAGTTACTATGTTATTTATCATAGTAACTCTTTAGTTGCCACCATTCCCGTAGAAAGGAAGGACACATGTAAAAAGACCTTTCAAATCGGCAACAAAAATCAAAGTTATATTATTCGCTCTAATGCCACCTTTCCTATGCACAAGTTTACAGGTATAACAGGACATCTATATGGAAAAAAATGTCGCTTTAGATATCCAATCCGAACTATCCTCTGCTGTGTGCAGATTTGCTTAAACTAGAATGTTCATGCAAATCAAGTGAATTGCATGATGGGGAAATTCCCTTTCCATGCTGCCTCTAGTGATTACTGAGCATGCGGCCCTCATAGAAAACCTTGATGAGGAAACAGTTACAGGTCACAGTAACAAATTACACTAGAAATGGCCCCCCTACTCTTTAATTTCTAGACTTCACCAGACATTGCAAGAGAACCATAAAAAGCTGAACAGTAAGGTAAGGGTGGTTTTTAAACACTGCACAGTGGGGCCAATAGAAGGTTAAATTTTAGTTTGGGGGTGGACAGCCTTTTAACAAGCAGAAATATGATTTCACATTAAAGGAAAACTTCACCGCAAAAAACAATTAGCATTCCAGTGAAAGGCTTCTTAATTTGCTTATAAAATGATCTGGTTATTATGTCTGAATTTATACCAACCATTGGAATCACCTGCAAAGTTCTAATTATTTGAAAGTACATGCTTGAATCTGCAATCTTTAGACTCCACCCTCCATTTTGCCCGGTGGGCACATTAGAACTTATTAGCTTAACCCCTCACATTTTTAACCACCAGCTGGGAAATTACCCAGAAGTTCTCTCCTTCCCTATTGCATAATGAGTAAGGGAGTTGTGGTGAAAACTCTCCCAACTTACTTGGTCCCTTAGTAAATGTTATTCTTTAAGCAGTTACAGATGCCTGGAAGGAGTTTGTTCAAACATGAGTATAGAAGACTACAGGTCATTATTAAAAAAGTGAAATAAGATTTTGTTTCTCTATGTAATAAGTAATTCCCACAGTCCATTCTTATTTCCTTCTACTGATGGGAGGTGTTTTAGGGAAATGCTGGGTCCAATGACATCTGCAGTAATGTTGGTCAAATCTGTTGTAAGGTGGTTTGACCAGAGAAACAAAACCATATTCAAGTTCAGTGAATTTAAAAAAATGATTGATATTGATGCAATTCCTTTGTCACTTGTGTAGCAGTCTTATTTTCACTGAATGCCTTCCCATAGGTCCTCTAAATACCAGGCTGGAATGCAAATATTCTCACGTGCTGTATTCAGGAGTTTATAAGATCTCACACTAACCTGTATTGCTGCTAGTCAACAAAAACAGCAACAATAAACAAGAACAAATAGAAAATCCATAGCTGATTTCCCATCAGGTACACTAAAATACAGCAAATGGCTTGCAGTGCTTTATTCTAAAACAATCCAGACATGCAGTATAGCTGCGAGCCTATACTAAGACTGTAACTCAGACCTCTCACTTTTTATAGCGTTTCCCAAACACACCTCCAAAGTCTGATTGGTCTAGACCAATCTAAATCTGATTGGAAACTGGATCCCTGGACCAACAGTTTTGGGGGTGGGTTTAAGAGACACTACAAATAGTGAATGTTCAGTAGGGGTCCAAGTTTTTATTTAGCATTTCATCTGAAAGTTATATCTTGTACAAGGGCATGTACTGGGAAATCAGCTTATGAGTGATTCTGGCTGGGAAGCTTGAATAGGCAGCCCTAGCTCTGATGGCTCTCAGTTTCGTTCTTAGTATTTGCTGTCAGTATCTAAGATAAAAGTTGCCAGCAAAAAAAAAATCTATTTCCCCAACAAGTACAGCAAATCTGAGTAACAGAGCTATATTTATTATTGGAATATCTTGCTTCCAATTTTTACACAGAAACAATCTCCATTGATAGAACACAGGGATTTGGACTTCAAAACTGTTTAGGTCATGGTACAAAAATTCTGATATTCTAGCAAATGCAAATCACTGTTAAAAAACAGACAATGTGATTTATTAGATAAATCTGCTACTTATAAACCCAGCTCACATACAAATGTGAACCGAGAGATGCTGCAGAAGAGGAAAAGGGTTAATGTGAAATCATATTTCTGCTTGTTAGCAGTACTAAACTATAAATAGATCTTTTTTGCCTGTGGCTAAATCTTGGAAAGTCAGAAAAACTTTCCACATGGGTAGGTTATTATGCAGAACCAGTTGATTGGTGAACATCACATAGGCTGCCGAACATAAGACGTGGATCTTGCCCACTTTAGGAGGAGAGGAATCATGGCCGACTCCATAGACCCATACAAATGGAGGACCACAGTGTCCCCTTTAATAGACACGTATAAAATGGAGTCAACCCTCTTCCCTTTTAAAGGCATACATTACATAATAACAGAAAACAAAAAAACATAGAGACAAAACATTAAATTTAGTTACTCTGGTTGCTCATAGATCATACGTTTTTGAGACACAGGCAGTGTTGCCTATCCGCCCCATATTGGGAGCGATTCATTTGGTTACTAATATGAGACACCTTAAAACGGCATGGATCTTCAGAGATGCTCAGTTTCTAATAAGTAGTCAAGCTAGCAGTTTTTGCCTTTGTTTTTTAAAGGCAGAGATTTACAGGTAGATGTTTGGTTGGCCTGCAGAATGAATTTTTTATAGCTTCTGGTTTTGTACATAAGGGTTTGTAACCATGTGTGATCTCGGACGATAATTGTCCCGTGTATGGGGTGACAGAGATTCGCCGGCAGATCAGGCACATGATCCCCAAATGACGGTGGTTTCGGCCAATAAGATTCATTTCCGGACATTATGACCGAGGAATGTAATGTTCAGCATCATGCGTCAGCAGCTCCGCGACTTGCATGTTGGTACGAACCGAGGGGCCCATTTATAAAGTCGGTATGGTAATCCATAAAATACCGATCGTTATCGTAAACTACCGATCATTATCGTAAATAACGACCGGTATTTACCGATAAACAACTGGTATTAACGACTTATATCGCTAAATACCGGTCGTTATCGGTTAATACGGTCGTTATCTGTAATAAGGTCGTTAATCAGTAAAAAAGTCGTTATGTTTTACGAGATAACGATCGGTAATTTTACGATAGATACCGCTTTTATAAAGTGGCCCCTATAAGTGTAGTAATCCAATGAACAGCACATACATGCTGATTATAACAGATATGTTATAAAGTTTTTATTACAGAGCCTGAAATTATCTTACTTTAGCGCAAATACCCTGCAAAATGTTGATCATCCTATGCAATTGTAAGATTGCACTACTTCACCATTTCCTGACAATGCACTCTCAAAAGCAATAGGGCAGTTGGAATGTTAGGGGTTATATTATTGAAAACACGCGCAAGGCTGTCAGAATCAATGGCAGTGGTAAATACAACCGAGGTTGAACTTAAGTGCAGCCCTCTACTACATTATGTTATAACACGGATAATAGATATATATCCACTACAATATAGCTTATTATAATATATGCTACAACAAATGCCAAAATCAGTTTCTTTCCTGAGCAGGGAAATGATTTTTCTATGACCCAGAGCACTGCATAGCAGGAAAAGACCAACTTGGGATACCTCAGTATACAGACATGAATTGGTGGATCATCCAAGGAATGGCGGGCACCTAGTTCACCACGCCTGTGGAGGGGGCACAGTAAAAGACCTTGTAAAATGCTTCAACAAAAATCAAAGTTATTGACAAGGCCCACTGTCTGTACATTACGTTAAAAGTAAAAAGGTATAAAGGGCATTTATCTGAAAAAGTGTTATATTTAGACTACATCTGAACCATCCTCTGCTGTGTGCCAGTTTGGCTATAACTAGAAGGAGGCAGTGTTCATGCAACATGTAAATTGCATGATGGGAAATTCCCTCTTTCCAATGTTGCGTCTTCCTGATTACGAGATGCTTGCCCTCATAAAAAAAGCCTTTAGGGAACCGTTAGAGGCAGAAACATATTACATAGGGAAATGGCCTCCTTAGTTTCACTTTCGGGGACTTTGAAACAGGCACTTCAGGAAAACCATAAGGAGCAGAGAAGTAAGGGGTAACGATTTTTGAATACTTACACAGTGGGGCAGTAGTAGGTTAAAAGGCATGTCCACCCCCAAACTAAAATTTAACCTTCTTACTGCCCCACGGTGCAGTGTTTAAAAAAAACCCTTACCTTACTGTTCAGCTCGTTATGGTTAATTGCAATGTCTGTGAAGTCCTAGAAAGTAAAGAGTAGGAGCCATGCTGTGTAATTTTTTACTGCCTGTAACTGTTTTCCTCATCAAGGTTTTTATGAGGGCAAGCGTGCTCAGTAAGAACTAAGAGGCAGCATTGAAAAGGGAATTTCCCATCATGCAATTCACTGATTGCATGAAATTCTAGTTAAAGCAAATTCTGCAACACAGCAGAGGATAGTTCGGGGATTGGATATATAAAGATAAAGTTTTTTCCATTATAGATGTCCTTTTATACCTGAAACTTGTGCAGAAAGTGCTTGCAATTAAACCTTTGATTTTTGTTGCCGCATTTTGAAAGGTCTGGTTTACATGTTGTCCTTTCCTTCTCCGGGACTGGTGGAAACTAAAGAGTTACTAGATAAATAACATAGTAACTCTTAGTTGCCACCATTCATTTTATCTAAAGAGTTGTAGAAGTTGGTTTTGTCCTGGCTATGGGGTGCACAGGGGCAATAACAGACACATTGCAGTTGTTAGCATATTTTTTATTTGATAAATAAGCTTATCTTTAATTGTGGGATAATGTTTAGTTATCAAGATCATCTCATATTGGGGGCGTGATATATAAATGTAAGTTGCAGGGTGCAATTATTCAATCCTGTTGTATTTACACTGCATGGTCAATATACAATCTTATTCCCATCCATCCCTATCGCCATTTTGCTGTTTTGAGAGTATGTCAGGGAAGGGAATGGTGAAACTAGTAGTCAACTACAATAGGCACTTGGGTAAGTCACTATTTTGCAAAGGAAATAATTAGACTCTGCAATCCAAACACTTATTTTCATTATCTGTTATAACAAAATTTAGGCCATGTATAGACTCCTATACAACACCATAGGTATGAAACCCAGGCACTAAAAAAAAAAATTAATTCTCAAAAGCATCAAAGAAATATAGCAATGACAGATCCAGAAATTAAAGGGCATGTCCACCCCCAAAAATATGTTTTGCTGTAGTGTAGAATCAATGGTATATATATATATATATATATATATATATATATATATATATACACACACACAGAAATTACGAAGGCACTCACAGGTCTGAAACTTTTGAAGAATTATTTTTATCTTAGATACAGAAAGCCAAATACTGAGAACTAAAGTGAGAGCCATCTGACCTAAGGGCTGCCCATTCAAGCCACCCAGCCATAATCATTCAATAAGCTTATATCCCAGTACATGCCTCAGAACAAAGCTATAACATTTCTATTCAGCAGTCAAACTAGCAGGTCTTGCCTTTGTATTTAGGTCAGAGACTTGCAAGTAGATGGCTGGTTCTATAGCTAGACTGCCCAAATGAATATTTTTTTTTTAGTGCCTGGGTTTCATGCCTATGGTGTTGTATAGGAGTCTATAAATGCACATAAATGTTGTTATTTCACCATTCCCTGACAAGCACTCTCAAACAGCAAAGGGCAGATAGGAAATGGATAGGGATACGAATTGTATATTGAAAACATGCAGTGTAAATACAACCAGGTTGTAATGGAAATTCCCTTTTCCAATGCTGCCTCTTAGTGATTACTGAGCATGCGTGCCCTCATAGAAACCTTGATGAGGAACAGTTACAGGCAGTAACAAATTACACTAGAAATGGCCCCTACTCTTTAATTTCTAGGACTTTCACCAGACATTGCAAGAGAACCATAAAAAGCTGAACAGTAAGGTAAGGGTTTTTAAACACTGCACAGTGGGGCCAATAGAAGGTTAAATTTTAGTTTTGGGGGTGGACATGCCTTTTAACAAGCAGAAATATGATTTCACATTAAAGGAAATCTTCACCCAAAAAACAATTAGCATTCCAGTGAAAGGCTTCTTAATTTGCTATAAAATGATCTGGTTATTATGTCTGAATTTATACCACAACCATTGTAATCACCTTGCAAAGTTCTAAATTATTTGAAGTACATGCTGAATCTGCATATCTTTAGACTCCACCCTCCATTTTGCCCGGTGGGCACATTAGTACTTATTAGCTGCTAACCCCTCCCATTTTTAACCACCAGCTGGGAAATTACCCAGAAGTCTCTCCTTCCCTTATTTGCATAATGAGTAAGGGAGCTGTGGTGAAAACTCTCCCTAACTTACTTGGTCCCTTAGTAAATGTTATTCTTTAAGCAGTTTACAGATGCCTGGAAGGAGTTTGTTCAAACATGAGTATAGAAAGACTTACAGGTCATTATAAAAAAGTGAAATAAGATTTTGTTTCTCTATGCTAATAAGTAATTCCCACAGTCCATTCTTATTTCCTTCTACTGATGGGAGAGTGTTTCTAGGGAAATGCTGGTCCAATGACATCTGCAGTAATGTTGGTCAAATCTGTTGTAAGGTGTTTGACCAAGAGAAACAAAACCATATTTCAAGTTCAGTGAATTTAAAAAAATGATTGATATTGATGCAATTCCTTTTTCACTTGTGTAGCAGTCTTATTTTCACTGAATGCCTTCCCATAGGTCCTCTAAATAACCAGGCTGGAATGCAAATATTTCATCAATGCTGTATTCAGGAGTTTAATCAGATCTCACACTAACCCTGTATTGCTGCTAGTCAACAAAAACAGCACAATAAACAAGAACAAATAGAAAATCACCATAGCTGATTTCCCATCAGGTACACTAAACATACAGCAAATGGCTTGCAGTGCTTATATCTAAACACAATTCCATGACATGCCAGTATAGCTGCTGAGCCTATACTAAGCTGTAACTCAGACCTCTCACTTTTTATAGCGTTTCCCAAACACACCTCCAAAGTCTGATTGGTCTAGATACAATCTTAAATCTGATTGGAACTTGGATCCTTGACCAATCAGATTTTGGGGGTGGGTTTAAGAGACACTACAAATAGTGAATGTTCAGTAAGGGGTCCAAGTTTTATTTTAGCATTTCATCTGAAATGTTATATCTTTGTACTAAGGCATGTACTGGGAAATCAGCTTATTGAGTGATTCTGGCTGGGAAGCTTGAATAGGCAGCCCTTAGCTCTGATGGCTCTCAGTTTCGTTCTTAGTATTTGCCTGTCAGTATCTAAGATAAAAAGTTGCCAGCAAAAAAAAATCTGATTTCCCCCAACTAAGTACAGCAAATCTGAGTAACAGAGCTATTGATTTATTGGAATATCTGCTTCCAATTTTTCACCAGAAACAATCTCCATTGATAGAACACAGGGATTTGGACTTCAAAACTGTTTAGGTCATGGTACAAACATATTCTGATATATTCTAGCAAATGCAAAATCACTGTTAAAAAAAACAGACTAATGTGAATTTATATAGATAAATATGCTACTTATACAAACCCAGCTCACATAACAAATTGAACCGAGATATGGCTGCAGAAGAGGAAAGGGTTAATGTGAAATCATATTTCTGCTTGTTAGCAGATACTAAACTATAAATAGATCTTTTTTGCCATGTGGCTAAAATCTTGGAAAGTCAGAAAAACTTTCCACATGGGTAGGTTATTATGCAGAACCATTCTGATTGGTGAACATCTACATAGGCTGCATACATAATGACGTGGATCTGCCCACTTTAGGAGGAGAGGAATCATTGGCAGACTCCATAAGACCCATACAAAATGGAGGACCACAGTTCCCCTTTAAATAGACACGTATAAAATGGAGCTCAACCCTCTTCCCTTTTAAAGGCATACATTTAACATAATAAACAGAAAACAAAAAACATAGAGAGCAAAACATTAATATTTAGTTACTCTGTGTGCTCATAGATCATACGTTTGAGACACACAGTGTTGCTATCCGCCCCATATTTGGGAGCGATTCATTTTGTGACTATGAGACACTATAAAACGGCATGGAATCTTCAGAGATGCTCAGTTTCTAATAAGTAGTCAAGCTAGCAGTTTTTGCCTTTGTTTTTAGGCTAGAGATTTACAGGTAGATGTTTGGTTGGCCTGCAGAAATGAATATTTTATAGCTCCTGGGTTTTGTACATAAGGTTTGTACACATGTGTGATCTCGGACGATAATTGTCCCGTGTATGGGGGACAGAGATCTGCCCGGCAGATCAGGCAATGATCCCCAAATGAACGGTTGTTTCGGCCAATAAAGTTCATTTCGGGACAATTATCGCCCGAAATGAATGTTCACATCATGCGTCAGCACACGCGATTGCATGTGTGTACGAACCGAGGGCCCTATTTATAAAAGATCGGTATGGTAATCATAAAATACCGATCGTTATCGTAAAATACCGATCATTATCGTAAAATAACGACCGGTATTTACCGATAACAACCGGTATTTAATGATATCGCTAAATACCGGTCGTTATCGGTAAATACCGGTCGTTATCTGTAAATAACGGTCGTTATCGGTAAAAAAGGTCGTTATTTTACGATAACGATCGGTATTTTACGATAACGATACCGATCTTTTATAAATAGGGCCCCTATAGTGTAGTAATCCATGAACAGCACATACATGCTGATATAACAGATATGTGATAATAGTTTTTTGATTACAGAGCCTGAAATTGCTTTACTTTAGCCAAATAGCCTGCAAAACTGTGAGCAATCCTAGTGCATATGTAGTTGCACTACTTCCACCATTTCCTGACAAGCACTCTCAAACAGCAGAGGGCAGTTAGGGAATGTTAGGGGTTATATATATTGAAAACACGCAGCAAGGCTGTCAGAATCAATGCAGTGTAAATACAACCAGGTTGAAATTAGTGCAGCCCTGCTACTTACATTTATTATAACCTGATAACTAGATATATATCCACTTACAATATAAGCTTATTATAATATATGCTAACAAATGCAAAATCAGTTTCTTCCTGAGCAGGGAAATGATTTTTTCTATTGCCCCAGAGCACTGCATAGCCAGGAAAAACCAACTTGGATACCTCATTATACAGAAAGTGAATGGTTGGATAATCCAATGGAATGGCGGCAACTAGTTGCCACCACGCCTGTGGCAGGAGGCACAGTAAAAAGACCTTTTAAATGCTGCAACAAAAATCAAAGTTTATTGCAAGCACTTTCTGTACATTTACTTTAAAGTAACAGGTATAAAAGGGCATTTATACTGAAAAAATTGTTATCTTTAGACTTCCAATCTGAACCATCCTCTGCTGTGTGCAGTTTTGCTATAACTAGAATGGAGGCAGTGTTCATGCAAATCATGTAAATTGCATGATGGGAAATTCCCTCTTCCAATGTTGCGTCATTCTGATTACTGAGCATGCTTGCCCTCATAAAAAGCACTTAGGGAACAGTTAGAGGCAGAAACATATTACATCAGGAAATGGCTCCTAGTCTTCACTTTCTGGGACTTTGAACAGGCACTTCAGGAAAACCATAAGGAGCAGAGAAGTAAGGTAACGATTTTTGAATACTACACAGTGGGGCCAGTAGTAGGTTAAAAGGCATGTCCACCCCCAAAACTAAAATTTAACCTTCTACTGGTTAGGAGTCACTACAAATAGTGAATGTTCAGTAAGGAGAGCTAGTTTAAGGTTTGCATTTCATCTGAGATGTTATAGCTTTGTTCTGAGGCATGAACTGGGATATAAGCTTATTGAGTGATTATAGCTGGGTAGCTTGAATGGGCAGCCCTTAGGTCAGATGGCTCTCAATTTAGTTCTCAGTATTTGGCTTTCTGTATCTAAGATAAAAATAATTCCAGTAAAAGTTTGGTTTGCTGTTCCAACTAAATATTGAACAGGGGATCTGAGTAACAGAGCTATTGATGTATTGGAATATCTGGTTCCACAATTTCACCAGAAACAATCTCCAATAATAGAACAGAGGGAGATGATTGCAAACCAGTCTAGAGAGCAACATGGCAATCAAAGGGATATCAGAAACACATGCAGCAAAGCTGAGTGTGAATAATTGCAGTGTAAAAGCAACCAGTCTGTAATAAATGCAGCTCTGCTTGTAACAACTGTTGTGTCTTACTATAGAGCAAACAGCAGCGATCAGCACTCCATTCCAAGCAAGGAAATGCCTGGGTGCCATTCAAAAGTTTCAGACCTGTGAGTGCCTTCGTAATTTCTGTGTGTGTGTGTATATATATATATATATATATATATATATATATATATAGTTTCCTTTAGCAAATAGGGGACTAACCCAAGTGCCTATGTAGTTGCCCTACATTGTTCACCAGTCCCCTGACAGTACCTCAAACAAAAGGGCAATAAGAGGGAATTATAGGCTCAGAATTGTATATTAAAACCTGCAGTGTAAATACAACCAGGTGTATCATTCAGCCCTGAACTTACAATTACTATAATCATCCCATTGACGATGATCTGATAACTAAACATATATCCACTTAAGATATAACTGATTATCAATAGAAAATCTTCTAACAACTGTTTCACGAACGCCAGGTTCGCTGGGCACGTGATCCTGACCTAATTAATCGTTATTCCGCTTGCCCACGCTTTAAGTTACTGCCTTAAAGACGCCCCAAAAACCACTCTTGACTCTCCTGCTGCCCACCGCGCGTGTCCTGCGCACTAAATGGTTTCCCACTACCAAACACCATTCACTCCATCAACTAACTGGTTATTTGCATCAGTCCTTCACAAGCTTCAGAGTTAATTACATTTACCACTGAACACGCCATTCAAAACACATATAAACTTATCAAGCTAACCTGAGTTCTTTTACGCATCAAGGACAAAACTTATTAAATTTAGATTTAATATTCCAAATGTGGACAGTGCATATAATCCACAAATACAATAAAATGGTGTTATAATAAAATTACATACAATAGTGACAACCTTATAGAAATAAAGGATAACATCACGCCCTACTCATAGAAGAAGTCCTGTTGTCCTGGGCAGGTAAACATTGGGGTTCCATACACCCGTTTTTATGCATGTCCCCCAGGATGAACAACCCTTATTTTGGACTACTTACTTTTAAACTATTTGTTGAACTAACGCCCATCCACATGAGTGGAGTGTCCCAGGAATCCAGATTTACGCCTAGCCAAAAGCCCTCATTCCCCCTCATTTAGGCAGACTCCATATAAATGTAGATATGTTACTTTTTATTGGGATATTGACACATATTCCTCTCCTTTAATTATTATCAATTCCTCCATACCAAACCTGACCTGGTGTGTTTCCAATTTCCCCCAGATCTTAATAGCATTCCCTTGCAGGGGAATTAGGGCTTCCATTTTGGGTATCCTATTATGGGCAAATTATTAGATTTACAATAGAACATTGGTTCGGTCTTACACATTCCAATACCGAAATAACAATTATTTTATCATGTATGACTTGTCCTTAAAATGACCTCCTTATACCGCCCACCAGACCTAGCTGAAGATAATTCCCGATGCAGGTTCGGCCCCACATTGTCGGAGAAAGAGATCTGTTTCCATGCTTGACTATCTTAATATAAACAATAGGACTTGTTCCATGTTTGGAATGGATGTTTAATTGTCCTTTTCAGAGCCAATACTATAAGTTACCATTCTTACAAGTCACTCGACAACCATTTCCTGACGACCACCCTCCTTTAAAAATTGTCAGCACAGTCTGTGACGCAAGTTCCTCCTACTGCGTCCATAATCAGGTGTTCCGCTAGACACGATAGCCCCTGCATCCCTTGGTTCGGTGATGTTAAATCATATTGCTCACGAAGGTGATTCCACCTGCACATTTTTTTTACAAACCACCCATCCTCTTTTACTGTGGTTATGAGACTGGGTTGGTTTGTCACAGTCATTCACCCAAGTAGACTGGTTTAACCTCTTGATCCCAGTCTGTCACACTCTGATATGAGAGCAAACCCCCCCTACTACCTCTGTGTGACCACTCTGTGTTCGACAGGTACCAGTTCTGATTTACCACCTGGAGTAACACATTGTGATGTAGGTTGACTGTACCCGGCCACTCCTACCCAGGCAATCTGTCCTCCCTTCTTACTACACTCTCCTTTCCTGCTGGACAATCCTCCTTTTATCCTCACTTCGACCTGTATCCTGTGAGTCGAAAGTTCACCATTCACTTGGTCAAACTCAGCAGATACTGTCCACTTCTTACCCTAACTTGTCCTCCTGCTCACCATATCCCTGCCCCCTCTTCGACTGGGACAAACAGTGACTGTTCTGGTATGGTTTGTTCCTGCAGGGATAGCTCCCTTCTTTCCATCTACCTGGGACAGCTACCTAGGTCCGTTAGCTGTCCCTCTTTCACCCTTACTCTCCTTCTCCCCGCACCCTGAGTTGGTACTGGCGCTACCGCATGCCCACATCTACCACCCTCTTCTCCCTCAGTCCTGAGTGGAAACTCCATTAGGACCCTGCTCTGAGTCCTTACCACCTGCCCCACACACTCCGTACTAATTCCCTGACTGCTATCCAGAAACCTCCGGCAGATTGGGCAACGGACCGGATCCTACTCTGGAAATCCCTCTCTACACGGGTACTTTTACCCAAACATCACCCCTGGGGGATACCTCCCTCGCCTCTACATTCACACATGTCGACAGTACCTTGGTTCTTGCACTGGACTACACCCTCTTCGTGGTCTCTTCAGCCCTCCCCCCCGCTACTGTGACAATCCCTACCTACAGGTACTATAACCTTGACTCTACCAGAGAGTGAACTGGGGGATCCCCTCTCTCTCTCCATTCACAACAGGTAGGGCATACTGTTCTGGCACTGAAGGACATCTGCTCTGGTCTCTCTCTCAGCCCTCCTCCCAGTTACCGTTGCCCGTGTTACCTGTTCCCTTTATGATGCATGGTGGTCCCACTCCCGTTCTGCTGACCTGTGAGACCGTATCATTGGCACAAACGCATAGACGCATGTCTCCCGCAAAATCATTCCCATAACACTGCAGAATTTCATTAGATAGCCCCACTGGCCCTCAGACCTCTCCCCACACCCCAATCCAAGTAAAACCTTAGCCACAGCACCTGATGACTCCCCCCCCTCCCTTACCAATCAAGTCTTCCAGGAATAATGTCCCCAAAGTTAAGTCATCTCTGGAACGCACCAGAGACAAGTTAGCTTCCTGATTCCCGTAAACCCTGTGGTAACTTTATCTCCACAGTCACAGTCTGCATATGATGACATAAATTTCTCTGTCCTACAGAGATACGAGCCATACCACAGGATTGCTGGTGACAACTGGTCCTTTCCTTTCTGGACAGGAAGCTCTTACATGTCCCGTCTTGTTTTACATATAAAACATCTGCGTGGTCGCCATGGTTTACGCTCACACTTGGCCCTTTCATACAAATTCTTCACCCCTCCTTGACCTTCTGCGGTGGTCGGCTTCCCTGTGGTTACGCGCCCAGCTTGGTGATCTTTGTAACGTTGGACCTTTTGGATAGTTGAGCACCCTGTGGCTGATAGGTGTCTGCCACTTCTGCTGCTTTTTTGGCCGCTTTTTTTTGGCTCCCAGATCCAATAAAACTGTTCAGCATCTCCAGGACAGATATTAAGGAACTGATCCATTCAACCATCAGATCCCTCCCGCTCCTCAAATTTGGTAACTGACAGCCTTTAATCCACCGGCGAAAACGGTTCCTCAGATTACTCACAACTCTGAGAGCTGTCAGTGGGACCCGTCTCTCTGCAACGCTCGAACCTTTTTGCGATACACCTCTGGCGTGAGGTTAACTTTCTTATCAAGCCTGTATTCAAGGCCCATAGTCCCCAGCAGCTCTGGTGTCTTCAACAAGTGCATCTAACTGTTGCCTTTTAATCCATTGTCCCAGTCCATCTTGCCCACTGCTCCAGTGCTAATGATACTGTCTGCAGCACTTTCTCAAACTCCAACAAAAAAGTGTCCAATTGCTATCCTTGTCCCATGACATGAAACTTGGTTAACCATGCAAAGCAAACTACCCTCCTGGACTCACTGGACTGTGGATACTCTGGTCGTGCTGAGCTTTGCCAATCCAGTTGAAATCACGGTCCTGGCTGCTTCCGCTTCCCTCCTGCGCTTGCTCTGCGCTGCTGCGGCTTCCTTCACGCTGGGCTGCCGTTCAGCTTCTTCCGTTGGCTTGCCGTTCACTCTCTTCAGCTTGCCTGCTGCCTCCCTCTCCTATGCTGCCCGATCGATTGAATCGTATCTGGGGGGTCATCTGAACCCCACAATTGTAAATCCTTTTTGCAGGGAAGAATACCTACCGTCTTCCTGCAACTTGGGTATTCTCCATTCTGAGAAAATCCAAGTTAACTTCCCCTTTTCTGGGGATAGCTAATCCACATCTTTCCCGCTCAGTTGTGTAGTTCTGCTGCTCCTGGTCACTTTCCAACAATGCCCCTTATCAGCAGCCCTTGACTTGTCCAGACCTCATACCTCTTTCCTCACGAGATGTGATCATGACCTCCTTGGTTTGTCCTCTTGTAAAAGGTTCCACTCCTCAGCTAACCGTGCCAAATAAATGATAAAGAAAAGAAAAACCAGAGAAGGAAGGGAAAAAAACTGTTTTGTAAGCTATGTCTTTAAAAAAAAAATGCACTGAGTTTTGTCTTGAAGACTGAATACCCTCGCAGGATACAGTTGTCTTTAAGTACCGGTTTAAATAAACTTAATCCAAGCACAATGCTCTAATAAAAATAATTTATCATATCCCACCCCTTCCACCAATTTGTCCGAACGCCAGTTCGCTGGGCACTTAAATCTGACTAATTAAATCGGTAATGCGCTGCCACCACTTAAGTTACGCCTCAAACGCCCCAAAAAACCCACTCTTGACTCGCACTGACTTGCCCAACCCCTGTCCTGGCACGCTAATTGGTTACCACACATTCACTCCAGCAACTAACTGTTAATTAGCAAGCATTCCTTTCACAAGCAGTCACAGTTAATTAGTCATTTACACTGCACACCCTCCATTCAAACACATATACACTTATCAGAGCTAACTGAGTTCTTTAGAGCATCAAAGACAAAACTTATAAATTTTAGATTTAATATTCCACAGGTGGAACAGTGCATATAAATACAAAAAATAAAATAAATGTGTGATAATAATAAAATGACATACAATAATACAACAGTTATCGAAAATAAAAAGGAAAACCGATTCACAGACCCTCTCTCACTAGAAAAGTCCTGTTGCCTGGGCATGATGAACTTGGGGGATCCATCCACACGTTTGTTTAAACATGTCCCCAAGTATGAACAACATTATTTTGGACGCATGGACTTTTAAAACTATTGTTTGAACTAACGCCCTCCACATGAGGTGGGAGTGTCCAGGAATGTCCAGATTTACGACTAGCCAAAAGCATCATTCCCCCTCATTAGGCAGACTCCATATAAATGTAGATATGTACTTTGTATTGGGCTATTGATCACATTTCCTCCCTTTATTAATTAATCATTCCTCCAATACAAAACACGTGACGCTGTGTGTTTTATCCATATTTATTCCCCAATATTAATATCTCACCTGGCAAGGGAATAAGGGCACCATGTTTGATCCTATTAATGGGCAAATTATTTAATATTTACAATATAACATTGGTTTTCTGTCTTACGCCTTCCAATACCAGAAATTACATTATTGTACCTGTATGACTTGTCCTTAAAATGACGCTCTTATCCCACCAACCCCTATCGAAGAAATTCCATATGCACGTTTCGGCCCCACTTGTCTGAAAAAAAAAAAATAAAAAAGAAAGGAGATCGGTTCCAATGGCTTGACTAATCGGAATATAAACAATAGACTGTTCCAGGTTGGAATGAAATGTTTATTTGTCCTTTTCAAGAGCCAATAACTACTAGTTAACCCATTCTTACCAAGTCACTCTACACATTTTCCCTGACAAATGCAATGTGTTTCTCTATTGCGCCTGTGCACCACATAGCCAGGACAAAACCGAACTTGTACACCTCATTATAGAGAAAATGAATCGTGGCAACTAAAGAGTTACTATGTTATTTATCATAGTAACTCTGTAGTTGCCACCATTCCCGTAGAAGGAAGGCACATGTCAAAAGGACCTTTCAAATGGCGGCAGACCAAAATCAAAGTTTTATTGCAAGCACTTTCCTGCACAGTTACGGTAGAAAGGACACTATCGTAAAATTATCTTTAGATATCCATCCGAACATCCTCTGCTGGGGCAGATTTGCTTTAACTAGAATTTCATGCAATCAAGTGAAATTGCAGTGGGAACATTCCCTTTTCCAATGCTGCCTCTTAGTGATTACTGATCATGCTTGCCCTCCATAGAAACCTTGATAGGAACAGTTTACAGGCTAGACAATTTACACTATAAATGGCTCTACCTTTTAATTCTAGGACTTATCAACAGACATTGCAAGATAAACCATAAAGAGCTGAGCAGTAAGGTAAGGGTTTTTAAACATTGCTCAGTGGGGCCAGTAGAAGGTTAAATTTTAGTTTTGGGGGTGGACATGCCTTTTAATGCGGGAGACAGGAGAAAGTGCTCCTGGACTTTAGGGCACAAAACAAAGCATTGTAACATAATGTGCTATAGCTGTATTTAGCATTAGAACATAACTTTAGTATTGCAGTCCAATCAAGAATTGTAAAAAGCTGCAATATTTACCATATGATATTTCTTAAGATTTCCAACGTGACCAAAGGTTGTCATGAAGCCAGGTGTTTCGATCTAGTAATTACAGGTGTCAAAAGCACAGCAAAAGTAACATGCAAGTCTAGTCAATTTTTGCAACTAAATTAACCTAGAGTTGTCAGATCACTGTATAATCAGCAAGTTTCACTGTAACTTTATTTCAAATTTTATTTTCATCTACCCCCCCCTCTCTCTCTTATATATATATATTCAATTGTAGATCAGCACACCATGAGATTAGCAGAGGTTAGTATGTAATTTAAAGTACCTCCCATGATTTCATATAAGAAACCTAGGGCCGTATTTATAAAGCCGCGGTATCGAATGTTCGGTCATAGAATACCGTGTGGTAGTAAACTACCGCAATGGTATTCTATGGGGATTGTAAATCTACGATTTCATTATTGTAGATTTCCGATCGGTACCGTTTACTACCGATTGGAGATTAATGATCGGAAATTATAGAGCATTAAACCGATCAAAAAATTAACGATCAGTTTAACAATCGTTTTACCGATCGTTAACAGTGCGGTATCGCCAAAAAGCGATACAGCGGCTTTGTAAATACAGCCCCTAGAACTTTGAGGAACCATTTGGTTAAAGCCGAGTTCCAAAGACCCAAGAAAATCACATTCTTGGGTGAATGAAATAAGGACATGTTTCAATGTATGGGCAAAGTGCTTGCAACTCCCATTTATAATTAAGGGCCATATTTATAAACCAGCGGTATCGCTCTTTAGTTATACCGCAGGTTAGTTAATTTACGATCGCGTTCGTGAATATACGATCCCGATCGTACATTTACGACCAAACATTTGTTAATTAACAAACATTCGGTCGTAGAATACCATGAGGTAGTAAACTACCGCAATGGTATTCTATGGGGATCATAAATCTACGCCTTCGTTATTGTAGATTTACAGATTGTTAATCTCCGATTGGTTTAACGATCATAAATTTATGATACCGATCGTTAAAGTTGCGGTATCGCTAAAAAGCAATACCACAGCTTTATAAATATGGCCCTAAGACAGCTATAGTTACATATCCAACCACTGGGCAACATTACAGGATTAAGGGACATTATACTGTACATGTGACACTGATTACTGCATGTACATGTTGATGTGCCCATGTAAATTGCTTTATACCGGTAACCATCAAAAGTATACAGGATTTCAGAGCAGCGTTTGTCAATTATAGGTGTCAGCAACCATGGTCCCTATTTATAAAAATCGTTATTCGTTAATCGTAAAATACCGATCTGTTATCGTCAAATACGCCCGTTATTTCCCCGATAACGATCGTTATTTACCGATAAATGTCCGTATTTCCCGATAACGACCGTTATTTACCGAGAACGACCGTTCTCGGTAATAACGACCGTTATCGTAAATACGGTCGTTTATCGGTAATAACGTCGTTAGCGGTAAATAACGGTCTTATAGGTAAAAACCCCGGTCGTTATTTACGATCAACGATCGGTATTTTACTATAACGATAACGATTTTCTATAAATAGGGCCCCATGTTACCTGTACCTAAACATTAATTGTATAGTCGGCGTACAGCTGATGACATTAAATATGTTGTACTTGAACACATAGGTACTGTAGATTACCTGTGGAGACAGGGTCTCAATAGAGACTATGATTTGTATGCCTATGTTTGAACCCTATTCCATGTATATATTGTGTAATTTATGTAATTTATGCATTGCATAATTAATTGATTAATTACTGTCAGGTGTGATCATGTGATACACGACACTATTTAATCTCACCCCCTGCTGAGAAAGAAAACAATACTCATAAGTGTATAACTATAGCTTCATAGTGCATAGAAATATAACTAATATGATAAATCATTCCAAGTAAAATGCACATACTGTTGGTTATGAACCAAGTCAAGACAAACTTCAATAAAAGCTTATAAAAATCCATAGAATAAAAAACTTAAAAGGCATGTCCACCCCCAAACTAAAATTAACCTTCTACTGGCCCCACTGTGCATTGTTTTAAAAACCCTTACCTTACTGTTCAACAGCTCTTTATGGTTCTCTTGCATGTCTGTTTAAGTCCTAGAATTAAAGATTAGAGCCATCTAGTGTAAACTTTGTACTGCCTGTATTGTTCCTCATCAAGGTTTCTATGAGGGCAAGCGCAATCTGCACACACAAGAGGAAAGTTCAGATTGGATATCTAAAAGATAACATGTTTTCCATATCGATTCCCTTTGAATCCCTTTAAACTTGTTCAAAAGTGCTTGCAATAAACTTTTTTTTTTGGTTGCCGCATTTGAAAGGTCTTTTTAACATTGTCCTTCCTTCTACGGGATGGTGGCAACTAAAGAGTTACTAGGATCAATAACATATAACTCTTTAGTTGCCACCATTCATTTCTCTATAATGAGGTGTACAAGTTGGTTGTTGTCCTGGCTATGTGGTGGCACAGGGTCAATAGAATACCCATGCTTGTTTAGCATATTTTTTTATTTGATAATAGCTTATATTCTAAGTGGATATATGTTTAGTTATCAGATCATCTCATTATTGGGGGATGTTATAGTAAAGTAAGTTGCATTGGCTGCAATTATTACACCATACAACCTGTTGTATTTGCGCTGCATGTTTTTCAATAACAATCCCTATCCCCTATCCGCCCTTTGCTGTTTGAGGTGCTGTCAGGATGGTGAACTAGTAATGGCAACTGCATGGCACTTGGGCTCGTCACTATTTTGCAAGGAATTAATTTCAGACTCTGTAATCCAACACTTATTTTCATTTATCTGTTTATAACAACCACATTATGTGCAATTTATAGACTCCTATACACAACTAGGTATGAAACCCAGGCAACTAAAAAAAAATATTCATTTGGGGCCCATTCTATCTAGAGAACCAGCCATCTACTTGCAGCCTCTAACCTAAATACAAAGGCAGACCTGCTAATTGGACTGCTGAACTAGAAAACTGGCTTCTCTGAAAATTCATGCTTTTTATAGTGTTCATAACACACACCCAAAATCTTATTGGTCTGATACAATCTTAAACTTTGATTGACTCTTGGATCTTGGACGCAACAGATATTGGGGGGTGGGTTTAGGAGTCACTAGATAGTGAATGTTCGTAAGGACGAGCTAGTTTTCAGTTTGCATTTCATCTAGATGTGTAGCTTTGTTCTGGGTCATGTACTGGGGTATAACTTATTTAGTGATTATGGCTGGGTGGCTTGATGGGCAGCCCTTAGGTCAGATGGCTCTTCAATTTTACTTCTCAGTATTTGCTTTCTGTATCTAAGAATTAAAATAATTCCGTAAAAGTTTTGTTTGCTGTTCAACTAAATATTGAACAGAGATCTGAGTTAACATAGCTTTGATGTATTGGAATATCTGGTTCACAATTTTCACCAGAAACAATCTTCAGTAATGAACAGAGGGAGATGATTGCAACCAGTCTAGGAGCAACATGGCAATCAAAGGATTATCAGAAACACATGCACAAACTGAGTGTGAATATTGCAGTGTAATTTCAAAAGTTTCAGACCTGTGAGTTGCCTTCGTATTTCTGCTGTGTGTGTGTGTGTTGTGGTATATATAATATATCTATATATATATATTCTATTATATATACCATTGATAAACTGATTCAATTTACATCACATGCTACTTGCACACAACACTATCAGATCATGTAGTTCTCATTACTATAGAAGAAGGGAATGGGTTTAATGTAAAATCCCGAATCCCAGTTGGCACTTTGCAAATCGTTGCACAGATTCTGCATGTTTAATTAATAAATGGAGAGGGCATTTTAACATTATGCAAAAGCTTCTGATTGGTTGACATATCTCCATAGACTACCAGCACACGGCCCACTATAGGAGGAGAGAATCAATTGATCCAGCAACCCATAAGAACGACCAAACATGAAAATAACTTGATAACTGTTTTTACCAAAAAAATAATCAAAGTAATATGGAAAAAGTACACAGGATACGCTCTCTACACTACTACAACGCAAACATATTTTTGGGGGTGCTTCCCTTTAAATGTTCTGATGCAATTTGACTTGTGTGATTGTGGCCACATTTGGCAATGCTTAACAAGATACATGGTGTCCCCCTGTGTTTTTTAATAATCTGAAACACTTCTTGCAATTGAACAATGCGGAAACGCAAATCGCAATCGCAATTTCACCCAAAACGTGTGTTTTTCCAACCCGCGTTGCCCGCTTTTTCCATGATCTGAAAAAAACCCAGCACCAACGCACAAAAACCGCACGTGTGGCCCTAGCCCTTACTGTATATTTATTGATTACATTGCCAGCAGAGAGGTGGATGGTTACTTATGGATGTTTGGGCTTCACTTCCTGACTACCGTAACTTTTACTTAATGGGGCATGGCTTGGTCTGTGTCCAAAGTTTTTTTTACATTTTAAGCAGGTATCTTTCCACTAAGAAGCCTGCAAGCATAATAAAATATTTTTCTGATTTTTTCTGTGCACCACGTGTAATATATAGTCCTTAAGTTTTATCAAATATTTTTAAAACCGCATAGTTTAATCACAAGTCTCTCTCAGTTGTGTTTGACACATTAATAAAAATCCATACGAATTTTGTGGGGTTTAACTTGCTTGTGTGGACATTTGATTGGTAAACATAAGCACAAATCCAATTTTCCTGCTCATTAATGTCATCAAAACATTTGCATAGAAAGTTCTCGTTGTTACTTTGGTATGTGACTGAAATGATTTATTATGCCCTAAATATTTTTAGATCATCTGTTCTGTGTTGCATCGAAACGCACAGTAACTGATAGCACGTCTTCAAACTGATCGTTTTGCATTGTTTCACATACTACATTTTTATGTCATTTTGATAGATTCGATGTTTACACAAAGGCCATGAGTTTGAATCTAATCTGAGAAGCCACATACATAACATTTATTGTTATTAATGAAGTGAGAAATAACTTAGCATGCTTACATTTACAGAGGATTAATTAGTAACATTCTAAATTGTATTTTATCCACTAAGATTCTTTTAGGCTGCAGCCAAATTCCCAGGCTCCAATTCAGAGATGAACTTAACCCAAAGTGTTATAAATCAAATATATATTTTTTAAAGTAGAATACTTTATTTAAGAGCTTGAATAAACTGACAAATATATCAATCTTATTGACAAATATGCCACTTAAAGGAGCCCAGTCCAGATTGTTTCACTATTCCATATTTTTTCCTATAATTTTTTCTAGTTTAAGGCCAATATCAATGGTATTTAATTTACAGCAAAAGCATGTCTGCCTGTACAGTAGATATTGATTATTTTAGGGGCCTGCAGTTTAAAAAAAAACATTTGTCACCTGCCCAGATCTGTGTGTGTATGATTTCCCTTACACATAGTGAATTAATCGGCATTTGTGTGTGTCCATGACAAACTGTTTTTTAGGTTAACGGATAAGTGGCATCTGTAAAATCAAGTTATGTTCATTTGGAACTGCAGCTTTAAAAATACCTTTGCCATATTTTACCTATCCCCTCCATAGCCTACTTTGTGCCTTGGAAGGTGCTAACAAACCTTGTTACTGGTTTGTGAATGTTAAGCTCCAGCCCCTCTGAGATTTCCTCTGCTTCTCCTTCTTTGCCTCAAGCAGTAATGCTTTGTGGTTCCGTACACCGCATGTGCATGGAACTCACAGGCATACTGTTTTAAGCTCAGCAGGAGAGTGCAGGGAACTCACCAGACATTGTGTTGAGCTCAGCAGGAGAAAGCAGAGGAAATCTCAGATGGGGCTTGGAGGGAAAGGTAAAAAAAACAAAATATGGCAACGGTATTTTTAAAGCTGCAGCTTCCAATGAACATAAATTGATTGTTACAGTGCCTATCCTGTTAATGGAATATGGCGAAACATTTATACCAATAAATTATCGCCCACCATCGACCACGATTACTATGTGTATAGGCATCATAAATAAGGGCTGTGAACATGCTGAGGAAGTGCTAATTAGTTGGCCTCTTGGAAAAGACCACTCTCATTTTCCGCCATTAATGAATAAAGATCAGTTTTTCTGCAGGAAACTGATACAATGAGAAACCAGGATCGGACAGAAACAAATAGTAAATCAGGGCGCATAGCTGAGAAGAAAGCAAACATTATCTGTGTTCATGCTCGCTTATCTTGTATAATTTTATAAGAGATGGATCCAGGCAGCTGACCTCATGTAAGCTTCCAAAGTGGGAGCATCACAATGGGTAATGTCAGATGCCAGCAGAATAGTAGTCTCAGTATCTATCAAATAAAGCCTAATCCAGATGCTGATGAGACATTACTTTAATTCCACTATTTACAAATGATGAACATTTCTAGCCGACACTAGTTATTCCACAGTGTGTTCTGGTGCTAATTTAATCGAATTAGTTTTGGCATAAATGTAGATTTACAATTAAAATAATACTTAAAAACAAATCATTTACAATTTTATAGATTTAAATAGAAAAATATTATGTATCTATACCATTATGTACAAGTACATGTACAGTACTATCATTTGTACTCATAGGATACACCAAGCTTCTATGTAATGTGATATTATTTTTTCATATATCCCTTTGGGCAGATGGTGTGCAAACAACAATGGTGTCAGGCCTACGGTGATATATGTCCCAAAAAGCCAGGCACCCTTAACACCACACTAAACTCAGTCCACCCCATTTTAATTGTGAGGGATCATACTTATTTTGCTGAGATTTTTTTAAACTTTTTTTGTTTTTCAGAAAAAAACAGAATGCTTTTTTAAAAACCTGATGTGCTGCAATAAAATTGCTAACAATAGGGGGGTTTGGCAGGAGCTACCCGTGAAATCACAGGTACCCCTAGGCCCATTCTACTCTGCCTAAGTGATAAATCCAATCCTGCCTTTACATTGGATATAGCACATGCTAATAGCCCATGACTCAGCTCTGCATAAATAGCAAAGACTCATTATGTGGTACTTCACTGACTAACTCCAGTAAAATGTAGCACGAGGGAAGATACTATAGGTACATAAGTAAGTCGGGGAATAGAGACTGTACCAGTGTGGTTTTTAGTGTCCTTGGTACTTTATGAGGGGGGGGGTGAGTTTTAAAGGACTATAATTGTCCTTTACACTGTTTGAGTGCATTTACAGCTTCAGCCCAAAGGGTCAGCTTCATGAAGTTTTGCCCCTTAAAGTAGATGATTTTCAGTGGTGAGGTCGTCTATGTTCTAATTATGTAAAAGGGCATCTATAGCTGAAAAAAAAACAGATGCCCTTTGGCAAAGTTCAAAATTCATGTACTCTGTGCTGCCTTAATCTATCTCTGACAGTGATCTTTGTTTAACCATGGTGTCAGCTGTGCAGCACTCCCCCTAACCCCCTCCCCTCTGTTACTCCTCAGTGTCTCAACTCCGCTAACCGACAAGCTTTATCATGTGCCTCAGTAGGGTATTTAAAAAGTTCAACATCCTAAAAACCACCCACGACACAGAAATTTAATTTTAGGACAAAACAAATTATAAAAACAACCAACAGTACAGACAATATTTTACTTACTTTGCTGATTAAAAGACTGCCATAAACCATGGCTTAATGAAAGTAATCAATTTACTAAGTTGGCCAAATTATTTTAAGCCCAACCTTGTACCTGGGCCAATGGAGATCTAGCATGTGTCATTTAATTGTTTGCAGATTCAAATTATTTTTTTTAGACATTAGTATTAGAGAATTTAGTAAGTCATAGTATTTGAGGTGGATGAGAAAGACTATCTCCATCCAGGTTTTGCAATATCTAGCCATATCCTATTATTTCGCTGCCAACTGTTGATCCAACGGAAGGCAAAAAAATAACCCCACCAAATTTATGAAGGGGGGAAAACTCCCTTCCTGACTCCAGTGGCAATCGGAAATTTGCCTGGATCACTTCTACTTTATGAAAAAATACCAGTAACTTGTAACTTCTTGGTTTGGCAGCAAACTCATCCAGTTTTTTTTTTTAATATGAACCAATGAACCTGCCTAACACGTCCACTGGAAGACAGTTCCATAGCTTTACCGTTCTCACAGTGCAAAACCCTTTCTGAGCTTGAAGCCTCAACCTTTTTGCTTCAAGTCTTAAGGGATGTTTCTGTGTCTTTGACATGTTCTGTTGGTGAACAATGCCACCAGATAGTTAGTGTATGAGCCCGTTCATGTATTCTACACAGTAGTCATATCCCCACGCAAGCCCAAGCTCCCCATCCCCTTTATTATTTAGTTCACTTCTCTGAACCCTTTCAATTCAAAGAGCCTTTTTTACACAGGATTCCAAAATTGCCACGCATATTCCAAATGAGGCCTTACCAATGCTTTGTAGAGTAGGGAGAAATTAAAAGGCATGCCACCCCAAAACGTAAAATTTTAAACCTTCTACTGGCCCCCACGTGCAGTGTTTAAACCCTTACTTCTTATGTTCATGCTTTTATGGTTCTCTTGAATGTCTTGTTGAAAAGTCACTAGAAATTAAAGAGTAGGTGGCCATTTCTAGTCTAATTTGGGTTACTGGCCTGTAACTGTTCCTCCTCAAGGTTTCTATGAGGGCAAGCATGCCATAATCACAAGAGGCACATTGAAAAGGGAATTTCCCATCATGCACATTCACTGATTTGCATGAACATTATCTAGTTAAAGCAAATTGCACAAAGCCGAGGATAGTTTCAGATTGGAATCTAAAGATAACATTTTTTCCATATAGATTCCTTGTTATACCTGTAAACTGGTGCAGAAAGTGCTTGCCAAGAACTTTGATTTTTTGTTGCCGCATTTGAAAGGTTTTTTTACATGTGTCCTTCTTCTAACGGGAATGGTGGCAACTAAAGTTACTATGATAAATAAAATAGTAACTCTTAGTTGCCACATTCATTTTCTCTATAATGAGGTGGTACAAGTGTGGTTTTGTCCTGGGCATGTGGTGCACAGGGCAATAGAGAAAACACATTGCATTTTGGTAGCATATTTTTCATTTGATAATAAGCTTATTTCTAAGTGGATATATGTTTAGTTATCAGATCATCTCATTTTGGGGGATGATTATTAGTAAAGGTAAGTTGGCAGGGCTGCAATTTTATTACAAGGTGGTTGTATTTACACTGCTATGTTTTTCAAATAAATTCCGATCCCTATCCATTCCCTATGCTGCCCTTTGCTGTTTGAGAGTGCTGTCAGGGAATGGTGGAAACTAGTAGTGGCAACTACATCAGGCACTTGGGTTAGTCACTATTTTGCTAAAGGACAGTAATTTCAGACTCTGGCCATCCAAACACTTATTTTCATTTATCTGTTATAAACACATTTATGTGCCTTTATAGACCCTGTACACACCATAGGCATGAAACACCAGGCATAAAAAAAAAATATTCAGTTTGGGCAGTCTAGCTATATGAACCAGCCATCTACTTGCAAGTCCCTCTAAACCTAATACAAAGGCAAGACCTGCGAGTTTGACTGCTGAATAGAAAACGTTGCTTTCTGACGATTTCATGCGTTTTATAGTTGTCTCATAAACACACACACAAATCGATTGTCTAGGATAAAATCTTAAACTGATTGATCTTGGATCTTGGACCATCAGATATTGGGGGGGGTTTAGGAGTCACTCAAATAGTGAAGTGTTCGTAAGGAGAGTCGTTTCAGTTTTGCATTTCTCTGAGAGGTTAAGCTTTGTTCTGAGGCATGTACTGGTGGATTAAGCTTATTGAGTGATATAGCTGGCGTGTGGCCTTGAATGGGGGAAGCCCTTAGGTCAGATGCTCTCAAATCGCGAGCGTTATCGCACGCGATTGTGTGCGCGATTCTTGCGCGTTTCGCGCTCGCGTTCGCGATTCTTGCGCGTTTCGCGCTCGCGTTCGCGTTTTGCGCATGCGTTTTCGCCTTTTCACGTTTGGACACGCATGCGTTACGCACCAAAAATGGTGAACGCATGCGTTACCATAACGCGAACGGACGCGCAATCGCATGCGCACGGAAATCGCGGGAATTTTTGCGTTCCGCGATTTCCATTTAGCGAAAATCGCGGGCGCAAACGCGAAACGCGGGCGCAAACGCGCGAAAAAAGCGCTAGTGTGGCCTAGCCCTTAGAGACCCTTTTGCATACCTCCTAAGTAGAATGGGATCCGGGTCTGACACAAAACTCCTTGGTTCCGAAATCCGAATGATCTGTACATCTTTTTACCTGGAGCTGGGTGGACTAGCACAGGGCTGGGAGGTCTGTCAGGACACAGGCAGGCACTGCCTACCAAGTTTGAAGAAAGAACCACCCATGTGGTAGGTTTTCCTGGTTGTTGGACAGTTATGCATGGATCAGTACCGAGTAGGTATGGCCCAGTTCGCAGATCCGAACCCGGATCTGCGGCGGATTTACCTCACGCGAACGGCGGATATCGGGATTTTCCGGTTTTCCCCCTTCCGAACTTTTTCGAACTGCGCTTTCGAAAATTTTCGAAATTCGAGGATTTCTCGTATTTTCGAAAATACGGGAAAAAACGAGAAATCCTCGAAATTCAAATTTTGAGGATTTTTCACATTTTTGGATGAGAGCAACCCACATTTTCGGGTCCGTATTTTCGAAGAATCTCGTATTTTCGAAGAATTTTCAAAGAAAGGATTTTGCCGAACTTTCATTTTAATAGGTTTTAATAGGTTTTAATGCAATATATCGAGGATCCGCAAATTTTCGAGCGGACCAGATTTTGCGAAGTTCTATTACGAGTACTTCCAGAGCTATTTGAGAATCAGGAATGCGTACAGCTCATTCTGGAGATTTTTTTTTGGGGTTAACACAAAAACATATTAACTGAAAATATTTTTATAAGTATATTGCAAGTATAGAGAATCCCTCAGGACAGCATTTCTGCCCTTTTACTCATTCTTTATTACCCTATAGAAACAGAGGAACCTAGAATAGAATATGAATTGCCGTATAAAGAGTGGTGATAAAACATTGATGGCAGTACTATAGTTAAATTTACAGTTAACTGGCAACATAAAAAGGGGGGAAATGTAAATTAAATACAAGCAACATATAAACGTCACAAGTACTAAGATATTAACGCATATTTATTAAAACGTGTAATTTTAATTTGGTAACCCTTTTCTTGTCAGATTTCTGAAAATCAACCCTTTCTAAACAGTAAACATTCTAAAGTCCAGTAGGGGGCAGCCTTTTCAAACAATCCATACCCAAAAGCTCAACGAACAGGAAGGAAGAGAAAATGTTGATCCTAATTGGAGCAGACAGAGGGATCTTCTATAATCCATCAACATCCTTTTCAAATTATGATTCTTAGGTGGGTGGTGGCTGAAATGCCAGTGCAGGCTTCTCTATAATAAAGCCAAACAATTGTCAATTCTCTCTGCAGTACCCTGGCATAGCCTGAGACAGAATCTGTAGGTGAGGAAAATCATTTTGTGATATGTAATGGGTATTAGTGCAAAAGGTCAAATCTAATCTCTGTCCATTTTTAAAAAAAAAACTTCATTAATGCTTATTCTAATTACATTTACAAAACGATCAATGAATATTAACCTAAGTAAGACATAAGGCATTTTTAAGCTGCTACGGTTAGTCCTTGTCTTGCGCCTTTAAAGGGTTAAGCTGTTGTTTTCTGTCACAAGACTTTTGATTTGCATATTTTAAATGATTAATAATAGTGACCATCCCTTATTGCTAAAAAAACCTAGCATGCCCCTTTAAGTATGAACTTACTAATTTAGAAAAAAATAGTGATATATAAAGCAGAAACACGAAGGATATGTATCATAAAATGAGTTAAAAAAAACAAAAACATACCTACATTTCTTCTGCACACTGAATTGCATCAGCTTAGGAGACATTAGGAAATGAGGTGGAAAAAATGATTGATATGATCTGCCAGCTAGGGTTTTAACCCATACCATTATATAGTTAAGGGCACTAAATAGTGTCACAACCAGTCAACTAATTACTACTATGGGAAGACCTGCATTCATTTACTGAAATGCTTTCAGCGAGACTGCATTTAAAGTGACAGGGGACATGCACGTTTCTTTTTTTTTTTTTTTTTGGCCTTAGCCGAACTGTATTAGTACAAGGATTCTGAGAATGTTTTAATTAGATCTAATTTGTTACAGATGAAAGATCAGTTAAATACAAAGGTAAACTAGATTTGCTCCTCTCCCAGTTGGTGATTTCAGATGGACACTTTCCTCTCATGCATCCATAAAAAGTGCATTAGTTAAGGCAGGTAAACAAATGATTTTTGGCTGGGAATAAGATTCTGGCTGGGAGTAATATTACTCTCGCTCCTTATGGTTCCCCTGCAGTGCCAAAGTTCCAATAACACTCCTGAACATTTAACATGACCCGATCTCACTGTCTAGGTGCTGCCCCCTGCTCCTGTTTCAAGCTCATTTTGAGTGAACTTTAACTGATAATAAATGATAACATAAACAGGGAGATTCAAATAAAATTCTTGCGTTATTTACCTTGTGCGATCCCGTGATACAATAACAGACGTAAACTAAATTACGTCTGGTATTGCATTGTGGGATTGCGTAAAGTTAAGACGCTCCGGTTGCGCTCTTTTAGCATGCCATACAGCCCCGTTAAGTTTTGCGCTACTAGGCAGCGCAAAATTTAACAAAAGTTTTTTTGATCGCTAGCTCTGTGTTATTTCCAAAAACATTTGGAATGGCACTGTGCATAAAATCTGTGTAAAATGTCTTCAGGTTAATGTGGGTTTTACACGGATTTGCCTATATTGAATCTCTATGGTTGATTTTTTGTGTAGAAATAGTCTGTGTGATGCTGTAGTCAGTTCTCAGTGAAGATCCCCCATCACTTGAAGACCTGAGTCTGTCCACTGGGGTGCACAGTATTTCGCCACCATGAAAAAGTGTTAAGAAGATGGTGCATCCAAGTCAAGGTATGACTAAAAAAGAAGGGTCAGTAATTTAAAAAGCCCTATTAGGGCTCGTTCACACTAGAGTGCGTTTTGGTGCGTTTACATGTACCAAACACAGTGATGAATGGGGCCGTTCACATATATTAAATGGTTTGAGCAAACAGGAGTTAATGTATGCTATTTTACATAGGTTAGTGCAATTTTAACTCCACTTCCAATAGTGCACGCCCCATGAAAATGAGCATGATTGGGTTTTTTCATTCTTGATCCTAAGTTCTAAGTTATCCTTACTAACTTTGACTGCTTGTGTTATTAACACTGCCAGGCCTAAAAAGCTCTGTCCTAACAATGATAAAATCCTTTCATACAAAAAGTAGAAAATAGTATTATCTGCAGTGTATTTCTTAGCTACCATTCATTTAAGAAACAGAATATTAACATTTCAGTAAAAGTAAGTCTGGGAAACTGAACTGGCAACTTCATGTAGTCTGTCTTGTTAAAAGCAGAGCTCTTACCCCTATCCTAACAGAGATTCCACGAGGATATAGTTACATTTAGGAACTTTATTTTGCAGAACATAATGAAACTGAAGTAAGTCTGAAGTATTGAACCTGTGACCTTTGGACTGTTTTCTAAAACATGCACTCTATCACATGAGTCACCTCTGCAGATACATGGAGGTTAGCTACATTTAGAAGTATCTTTGGAACAGAAAAATAATGATAGTAAAATGAGTTGACGATTTTGTATTGCCCCAGGAAAGCTGTATGTAATTCACACTGGCTGGTAAAAAAAAGTTAAGTTTTACTCTAAGATATACAACAGATTTAGTTTACGATGCTAATAGGAAATTGCTATTTTTGCACTGATTTGTAGTGTGAAAACCAAAACTATGAAATGGAGGCATAAGACTACTGAACCTTACCTTCTCGGTTGTTGAGTTTGGAGCCTTGAGTCTGGGGCCCAGACCCAAATTAGCATTGCGGTCCTTAGGTTTGCAGCTACTCCTCTGTTTATATGACTATATGGAATCTAGGCTCATTAAAAAAATCCCATACAGTTTATGATCAGTTGATTTGATGTATGCTATAGCATAGACCTTTTCCTCTTATTGGACCTGGTATCCATAAGCAGTTGTAAGTTAGGCCTAACTTTCCTTCAGGTAAACTCAGTTAGTGACATCTGTTGAATTCAGTTAGATCAACTGGACTTTAAGCTTAGTTCTTGAAGATGTTTCGCTAGTATCCCACTGGCTTTTCAATTCAGAATGACTTGTACAAGAATATGTTGGCAATAAATACCCAGGAAAGTCCCCACAGCATAGGACAGCCAGGGGTTAGGGACCTTCTGAATGCAAGGTGTGGATGCTTAAGGCTAAAAAGTGTTATCAAAACTGTCCAGGGTAAGGTATCAAAACAGCATTGGCAGACAGTGTGTCGAACCCTAATAGGCTTGGCTCTTTAATTTCACATAAATGGCCTCCTTGACACCTCTCCTGGACTAAACTTTAAGTCCAGTTGATCTAACTAAATTCAACAGATATAGCTTGACATGGATGAATGAGAAACTTCATAAGCATCTAGTAGTGATCAATGGATGTCATGTAGTTGTTTTAACTTTTTTAAAAAATGATACAATCCTTTGAAATCCATCAGTTATTCATCCATGCTGATGCCTCTCTTGGGAATATCCCCTTTAAGTGTTGAAACCTGTGCAATGTATAAACCCAAGAGACCAGGATATATTCCTGCGTTTGTTTTATCCATCTGTTATAATTATATTCCCAAGGGACACTTTCTCTTACATATACTAAATGAATCCATTGTTTTTTCCTTTAAGGTACATGGTCTGCTACATATAATGTCACAAAAGAATAAAATCATGAAACGGTAATACAATAGTGAAGTGTAAAGCAGGAACTGCATTAGAAATGTAAATGGATATCAGAGTTTCCATAAGCACATGTGGTAAACATTTCATTAATTTGGGGAATGGTGGGTAACGAACATGTATTAGAACTATACATAGATACTTATAATAGAAGGACTGTGGAAGCCATCATTAAAACTACAGCTAAAATACAACTACATTTTGCGGAAGTGCTAGATCTGGTCAAACATTATACAAACATAGAAAAGATAATCAATGCACATTCCTAGGCCCATACAATATCATATTATTGCTCACTGGCATACTTTATAAACAAGGGGCTTTAGTACACAATACTGTGATCACATGAATGAAAACTTTCTGACCACGTCAGGTAACCCCAGTCTGGAAGGTCCTACTTCTAACCTTTAACTTTAGTCCGTCCTTAAATGAAAACTTATATACAGGTAAATCACCCCCAAAGTTTGAAATCTGAAATGACAGCAAACCCAGATTCTTTAAAGAATTATTCAACCCTGCATAAAGATCTCTTTCCCTCTTATTTCCTTTCCCTCTCTCTCTCCCCTTCCCCTTCTTTTCTTTCCTCTCCCCTCGCTTCCTTTTCTCATCTCTCTCACTCTCTACTCTTACCCCCTCCTGGAAACAACATTAATGTCCAAGATGGCACGCAAGTAGGGTCGGCTTCTCCAACGGCAGAGTGTGGACAGTGGAAGGAGGTTCAGTTATGGATTTGACAGTTGACATCACAGCCAATGACTGAATGCAATCCCCTAGCTGCCTCTTTTGAACATGCTCAGACTATTTTAAAGAGGCCATTCTTTCTAAAGATGTTTTTATAAGGGTGGAGTTGTCCTTTAAGTTAAAGAAAAACTAAAGGCTCTGTACAGACTCAACATAATGTTTTACTTTATTTTCTATATTTGTGCTTTTAATAACAAAGCATTTAAAGTAGTTTTTAATACATAGCTTCTCAGCTATCCATAATGCCAACTTTCCACTTTACGGACTCTAGGGACACAAAAGGATCCCTGCTGCCAGGTACATCACCTATTCTCCCATCAATGAAATAAGTAGTGAACTTGCTGATTGGATGCTACTGGAAATCCTATAGTGCCGTGTTTGTCTCATGCAGCCAAATCAGAAAACTGTCAGATCTGGGCTAATGGAGACAAGTAGGGCTATGCCAGATAATAAAACGGGCACATTTTCCTTTTTGTTTCCTTGATTGTATATTAAACTAGGAAGAGGAGATTTTTTGCCCCCCCGAAGTCCTGTATAGCCCAGCATTGTGGGTAGCTCATTATACAGGATGCATCTAATTTAAGAAGCTTATAGCATAACACATTCAGGGTTATTTAATAAGTTCTATCGTTAAAATGGTGCTAATTTCCCCAACCAATCAGATCTTATTTAACATTTGAAAGCTAATATCTGATTGGGAAAAATTAGCACAACTTAAATGCTAAGAAATTTTATTGAATAACCCTGATTATCTCTTGAGCTTCTGCCATTACACTGCTCTGTGTGTGTTAGTAGGCCACGGAATAAAAGTAATTTCTAAAATGTGCAAGAAATAATAAAGCATTTCATTAGATCTAAGCATAGCATTTGCTTTACACATGTACCTACAATTATTTGGAGCCTTTAGTTGTCCTTTAATGTTCAAACAATGCCTTGCCCAAGCAAGTCCACTAGAGTAGTATGCCATCTCTTCAACCATTGATTTCCACAAGATAATATTCAATTTAAAAACATTCTAAAATGAAGTTACGGTCAATTGGTAGCTGCAGCTTTAAAAATACATTTGCCATATTTTGTTTTCCTAACCCCTCCAGAGCCTACCTTAATAGTTTTAAAGTTGCTATGCAAATCTTGTTTCGTTCAGTTGAATAGTTATCTCGCCCCTCGAAGATTCCCCCTTGCTCCTGATTTGTTAGCCTCAGTTACAAGTGCCTGGTAGCTCCGTGCGCTCGTACGTGCCACAGTGCGCCCACGCGCATGATGTCACGGTGGCATGGACGTGTGCATGTGACACATCTCCCCACATGCACAAATGTCTGTGCATGTAGGACATCACCACGGAGATCGGGAGAGCTGTCTGCTTCGATCGCGCGCCTATTTTTGTATTGGTGTGCATGCTGCACCAAAAATAGGCACGGGGTGGGAGACAGGGGCAACGCGGCTGTCAGATCAGAAGAAGAAGCGAGTGGAGGCCAGGTAAGGTAAGTTCGGCTGTGTCCCCTGAGCAAACTATTATTCACCGGGAGGTGGGAATAAGCGTTCTAACCTCCCTGTGAATAATAGAAACGATTTCCTTTTACAGTGCACTTATCCTTTACAAGGCAGAAATATGTGATAATGGACAAACATTAAAATGTTCAGGGGGATGTTATCTGCTCTCTTTAATCTGGACTAAAATAATGATTGTATTGGTTTACTAAAAGTGTATACCTTTAAATTATCAGCCTCTTCTTAATTATAGCATAAATAATTGCAAAATTACAGTTGAAGAAAGACATTTGTTATTGAAAAATAAAGGCAGCCATGCAGGTCAAGCATTTGCGTGTCTATGTCTCTAAAATCATCTGCAATACAATCAAATAGAGAATCCAGCACTAACCTTGAAAACAATATTGAGAAATATTCATTTTAGATTCATCAGTTTTCCTCTAATTCAGAATGCCAAACCTGAAAGACTGACATAGGATCACCAAATAAACATTGAAATTACCCAGAAGTCTTATCCTTTTATTTGTACAGGATCAGCCATTTCACAAACAACACATTTTCGTGTGTATCAGGCCAGTCTTAACTAAGGTCTCCAGATAGACTATGTTTCTATTCCTGCACATTGTTGCTAGTTCCCATTTATGTATACACGCACATGTATTTTACGCACATGCATTAATCTGCATTTCTCTTTAATCACGTTAACAAACCCCATGGAAATTTTACTACTCTTGGAAGACTCTTGTGGACTGACACTTTTATTGCTATTACCTTTATATCCATGTGCCATGTGCCTACTAGAAGAACAAGCAAGTGGTCAATTTACAGGGGAAAGATTTGCCCCAGCAGTGTTATCTCTTCTATCTTTTGCCCCTACCTATAAGTGGATAAATTTACTGCAATAAAAGACCTCCATTTATTTTTACATGTAAGCTTCTTCTAAACATGGTACAGAGAGTTAAAAGAGACCAGCAAGCTCTGAGAGACCTTGGTGATTTATGGGACATTGATTAGTTCTATAAATGGTCCCTTCAAAGTTAAAATAAACCTCAAAATGGTATCAAGCATTGAGTGGTTTCCCCAACGGAGCCTCATTGTGAAAATGGTGACCATAGAATAGAGCAACTACCAAAAAACTTATCGCCCAATCGAACCTTACAAAAGGAGAGAGGAAGGCGCTATGAAATCTTAAGAGATGATCTTATCTCCGAGTTGCCGACAAGTGGGGAAATGTGGTTAAAATGACCAAAACTCAATAGAGGTGCTGTCATGAACCCCGTGTCGGCAATAAAAAGGCAATCAATAATATATTAGAACAAGGACTGTACAACCTGGTCATAAGTGAAACAGAAAAAAAAGTTTCTGTTGGTATCACATCCCAAACCCCACTTTTATCACACTCTCAAAGTGCAGAAGGACAAAAGTTTCCCCCGGTCGTCCCATTATTTCAGGGATTGGGGGTCCTACTGAGAGAATTTGCAGGGCTATACTCATCCATTCCCTCGAAGTGGGGTTAAAAGCGTCCCTGCATTTTTGGAAACCAAAATGTGAGAAATGTGTAGTATCAGAAACTAACTGCCCTTCCACAGGGGGAGGATAGTACTCCTGTGAGTACGTATGTTGAGGATGTCCTCCTCTTGTGGAAAGGATCTCAAGCTGGTTTAGTTGAGTTTATAAATAAACTGAATATTTATAACTTGAATCTCAGGCTTTGAATTTAGTTCAAAAGAAATCAACTTTTTGGATTTTCCATTAAAATTGAGAACAATTCACTTTGTACACAGACTTTCAGAAAGCAAACAGCTGTAAAGCCCTCCTTTGACCTCAAGTCACCATCCATGCAATCTAATAAGGGGGGCCCCAAGGGCAATTTCTCAGAATTAAAAGAAATTGTACTAAACAATTGGTTTTATCAACAGGCTGAGGGCTAGAAAATCGTTTTAGAGATCGAGGATACAGAGACAGTGGTATCAAAAAGGTTACTATAAATCTCAAAATTGCAAGATGTAAACTGTTTAAGGGAAATAAGGATGTGTGCCAAAAAATGTAAAGAAATGCACTCAGATCCCCCAATAGTAAGGGTGAGATTTATTCAACGTTTAATCAGGATTGGGGTCTCCTTAAAAAGGCCCTGGGGCTATTGGTACCTTCTCTATGATGATAAAGATCTTTGTGATCTAGTGGGCCACTTTCCAGCTATGACAGCGAGAAGGGCACATAATCTGAGATATGTATTTAGAATTTGAAGGGAGGCACACTCATAGAGACTTAATCATATTAATAATTTATTCATGTGCTGAAACCAGGTACAAAGTATTGTACAGAAAGAAATGGACATTAGTATATGATAGATAAAGAGGACAAGACACTATATGAATTTTTAATACAGTATTTTATTCACATATTTTTATTTCACTTATGGATTATATTCACTTTTAGAAATGGTCCAATGTTTTAGTATATAGAATGTTTTATTATACAGTATGTTATTATAATTCTTTTTTTTCCACATTTATTCAATTATGTAAGCTATCATAGCACATTTTATTCATCACGAAAGATCACAGTATATTGATGGTACTATTTGAATTGTTTTTAATGCACTTGCATTTGATTTGCATTAGCACTTTTTTGCTCCAAAAATGGGAGGCAGGGTTTTGCACTTTTTAGTGGAGTGATGTCATTATAATAGCCTGCACTTTGTAGTGTTTTGTTACACCTAAGGAAAGGGGTTGGACCCCCGAAACGTTGTTTACCTGGTTTTCAGACATGTGATAAATTATTAATATGATTAAGGGGCATATTTATAAAGAAACGTTGTTTAGCGCAAAAAAATTACCGCCGCACATCGCGGCTGCGAAAATAGCGCTATCGCGTATTTATAACGGCGAGCGATATTCCCGCGATACCTATCGCGCCGCGATGTGCTGCGGTAATTTTAAGCCTTTGCGGCGATACTGTATAGTATCGCCGCGAAGGACTTAAAATCCCTTCCCGACGCCGCTCCAAGGGGGGGGCATACGCCCACCCCGCCCACACACCCCCGCGACGGCAGCGGCGACCCCCCGCCGACGGCAGCGGGGGACCACCCGCCGCCGCCGCCGCCGCCCAGCAGTCCCTCCCACCCGTTCCCCGTTCGCGGCAATTCGGAAACGGGAGGCTAGGAGGGGCTGCCGGGAAGGGGCCGCAGCAAGTGGTCAGAAAAGTTCTGAAATCTGATTGGTTAATGTAAAGCAAGTATTAAAAATTGACCAATCAGAAACGGATTATGGATTTCTGCAAACCATATAAAGAGGAGCTTTCCGCTGAGGAACTCAGATGCCATCGCAGTAGATGGCTGAAGAAAGAAGAAAGAAGCGGTGGCAACATCGGCCGCTGAGGCCGGCGGTGCCAGCGGGGCTCACTGGCGGCCGAAGTGAGTCTGCCTGGCACGGCGATGAGTGGGGTTGGTGTCGCCAGCCCGAAGACGTCGCCCAAGGGCTCTTTTAAGAGACCGCCTGGGGGTCCCGGTTCGATGCTGGGACCCCCGCCAAAGGCACTTATCAGTGCCACAAGGGCACTTGTCAGTGCCGCAAGGGCCCTTACAAAGGGCCGGGGAGGGGGTCCTGTTTCGAGCTGCGGGACCCCTAAGCCCCAAAGCTCTTGTTAGAGCCGCAAGGGCACTTGTAAGTGCCGCAAAGGCCTTACAAGGGCCGGGGAGGGGGGTCACCGGTTCGAGCTGCGGGACCCCCTAAGCCCCAAAAGGCCCTTCTCAGGGCCCGCTGGGAGGGAGCCTCCACCCCCCCAGCGGCTCCCTCCCGTCCCCTCCGGGAGCGGCGGGGCGGGGGGCTGGGAGGGTTGCCGGGGAGGGGGTGCGCGGAGGAGGGTGCGCACCACACTCTGCGGTCCCTTCCCGGCAGCCCTCCTAGCCTCCCGTTCCGAGATTGCCGCGAACGGGGAACGGGTTGGGAGGGGGTGGGAAGCGGCGGCGGGGGTGGTCGCCGCTGCGCCGCGGGGGGTGTGGGGCGGGGTGGGCGTGTCTCCGGGCGGGGGGGACAACCCGCCGCGGGTTGCCTGCCCATCCCGCCCCGCGGGAGGTTAGTATCGGCTGACTTCGCCACCTTCAAGGTGGCGAAGTAAAACAGCTGATACTAGCCGAGCGAAACCAGTACCGCCGCTTTAAAATAGAAGCGGCGGTAACAGGTAGTATCGCCGCGAAGGTAACGCTTCGTTAACTTTGCGCGCCGTTTTCGGACTTTTATAAAGCGGTAAACGCGATTATGCGTTAATGTCCGCGAAAACGGCCGCGAAAAGTTAACGAACCTTTATAAATATGCCCCTAAGTCTCAAAAAAATTGTGTACCTGGTTTTCAGCCCATGAATAAATAATTAATATGATTAAGTCTCTATGAGTGTGCCTCCCTTCAAATTCTAAATACATATTGCAGCTCACCGCTGTGGCACGGACTAGTAGGGGGAGCACTCATAATTTACCTGTTATGACTCCACGGACTTTACTGAAATTGCACATACTGAGAGACAAAATCTTCCCAAGCCACTATAGATCAAAACACAGGTAAATTGTTTGTAACTGGCTGGGCACTAAAAGGTGGTCAGGAAAAAGAAGTGTGGAAGGTGTAAGATGTGCTCTAGAATGGAAGAAATTAAAACAGTAATGGTAAAGGTAGAAAAAAAACACAAGATACAGGGTGTTATCACCTGCCAAACAAAGGGGGTGATATACCTAATAAAATGTATGAGAACAAATTTCTACATAGATATAGATATGACCAACTATTAAAGAAAAAAATTTTTTACCACCAAAGTAGCAAATCCATATTTCAGAGAATAACCTGACATCCGATCTCAAAGGCTGGCTAGGCTGTGAAAGCTGCTATTAGTTTATCATTAATATAGTTGGATAGAAAAGCTGTAGTTCCGATGTTCATGTACTAGTTTATATCATATGTTTTTCTAAAGATGTGATGATGACTGTTCTATTCCTCAAAATAACTTGTTTTTACAATTTTTTGCAATCATACGTTTAAGGCTATATCCACAAATACTAATGATAACTGCATCTCTCTGTTCAATATATTCACAGTGGCGTTACATGCCTTATCACCTAAAACAGCCACACATAGATACATTTATGAGAGATAGAAGATTGTGATAGATAGAAATAAATAGTTACAGAAATAGACCCAGTGAGGTAGATAGAAGTATAAATAAATAATAATAGATATATAGACTTTAATCCGCAACGTAAAACGCCACGGACATGCCCCTGCCATAGTAGCATGCATGTCATTACAGAGGGGTGAGGAGGTGGGGTGAGTCAGACAAGTGTAGCAGTGGTGGAGCTGTCAGATGTGTCATAAGTGACCTTTTGACAGTCTTGCAATTGTAAAGGATGATGATCTTCAGTGCACTAATCTTGACACTTCCAACAAGTAGGGGCAAACTACAACAAACTGGTATTGGACAAGGTTTCTCATGTATTTATTGTTTTTAATTGCTATAATAAAGATTGGAAGCAACCGTTATTCCTGTTGTGTGCAGAGGTTTTGGGGAGCTAGCATCAGAACAGCACAGAATAAAGCCTGCAGTTTTCCTAGTGGTGGATGGGCAAAAGCACGTGTTTTAAGGTTAATAGATGGAAGTGCCATTTTAAAACAGATTTTACAGAGATCTTGATCTTAACCTATTTTTTAATACAGATTATCACTAACCCTTTCCACTCACCCTTAGCCCCGAGTGCAAGCAAGAAACTGTGAAGCTATTTAAATGGTACACCATCATTTTAAAGGGGATCTATCCAGTTTAGTATAGCACCTTTTAGCTCTTAAAATCAAAGAAGGGCCATAAAAGTCTTTGCTTTGCTAGGCATGAGAAATAAGTATATTAGTATGCTATAATATAGTATTAGTATATTACATGCTTTAATTAAGTATTAAAGGGGTAATCTATTACTTTATCTACAGAACAAGATGAATCTTTATTTCCTTGAAACTTTACGTACATCTGTGCCGCAGGAAATGATTGTTCCAAATGTGGTTACTATTTTTTTCTGTATACTTAACATAATTTTAAGCAGTGGAAGCTCCAAAAATACATATCTTCAATTGCCAGCTCCCTGGAGACAACCAGAACACAAAATAAGCAGACAGCTGCCAGCAGCAAGATTCACCCCAAATGAGCTTTCTATTACATTTGACAATCCGAGCAACAAGTATACTGTGATCCTAGAGGATTCCTTGGAACGCATTAATGTATAAAAGCAATATGAGACTAGGAAAACAATTATTACAATTAAATTAATAATACTAAGGGTTGTGGTTATTTTGTACAATCATTTGAATGAAAAGTACAAAAAAACCTTACCACTAATTTATGAAATATATTAGGTTAGGAAACGGAATGAGTTAAGGTCATTACTGAGGCAAGACACAATTTCCCATCTTAATGAAATACTAACCCATTTGTAAAGGGCTACTGTGACTTTAATATGGTCTTTTTTTTAACTATGAGAATTTCAGAAAAGTCACTATGTGAATTTCAGAAAATGTACCAGTGTTCCCGAATTAGCTAGAAACACAACCATAAACTAGTATAGATAGTGTTTAATATATGAATTATTAAAAACCTCACCAACAGATATTGAATCACTTTTTTCTCAAAAAAAAAAAAAAAGCGAGGCTTTTACCCCTAACACAACAGACACACTAGTGGAACAATTCTAAATGTGGAATCTTTATCCTTTGCTAGGAACATAATGGAAGCCAAAAATTTAAGTCTAGGGATTTGAATTGTAGAACATTGTAGGCTGCGTTCTTCTTAAACAAGTATTTTAGCCATGGCCCACCAAGCACATGCAAGGTACATAAATACATTTATAAGCTTTATCATTTGCTAGGAACAGAATAAAAAAAAACTTAGTAAAATCAGCTATTTTGTATTTGCTCCAGGAAGGCTGTATGCAATTCACACTGCTTGATAAATAAACTGCAGGGTAATAAGACATTCCATATGCTGTGGAGACATCTGTATAGAAGATATTCTATGCATAGGGGAAGTGAATACGGGGGTCAGGGGATGGCTCTTGAAGACTTCATGGCTGCTGTGAGTTGCACTGGTAGCAACATGAATGTCTTCTTTGTTAAGGAATCTATTTTTACATGACTAAATGCAACTTACTAGAGGCGAATCATACAAAAAAGCTTTCACATTAGTATTTAAAAAAATCTCATTTAGTTATCCTTTAATTGATTAACAAAAAACACAAAAACGCAAGCAAGGAAAAAAAAGTTTTAATTTTTTACAATACATTTTAGTTAAATTTCCCTGAAAGATATAGACAAGCTATCCAATACCAACTAGCACATTAGTATGAATAGTATAGTATGAACATATATGTTTTTAAATGAATATAAAACACGTATTTATCTCGCATATGAATAATAATAAATAAATTAGCAGCTAATTACATCCCCTTGATACCCTCCTTGCAGGCCAGCCTTCCTTAAAACTGAAATAAATAGTTGCCTGTATAGATAGGAATATGGAGCAAAGACTAAGTTTACATCATCACCCTTGTATACATACACTCCTACCCACCAACTGATATGAGCCTTAAGAAGTTCAGGGGATGATGAAATATGTAAATTGTGTAAGTCCGCTTGTAAGTCCTTTAGGAGTTGTATATCCTACATATCAGTTTATTTAAAATTCACCAATCTCTTCTCGCTGTTTTACAAGCGAGCTAATACCCCCCACACATCCTGCCGAGCGCTTTCCTTCTAGATGTGACATTACCTGTATGACTACCTAAGGTTCCACACAGTCCTATGAGAACAGTTCTTAAGGTTCATGAACACCTTGGCATCATCCCTCTTCCCCCACTCCCCTGGAATCCTAACAGTCAAGTTTCTATGCATTGGCGTAGGAAGGGTAACAAAGCCGACAGCACAGCACTACTACTGACCATGAATCACACACCACGCGCCACTGGTCAAGGCGGCAAACGCATACAGGTCCTCTCTACGGGGTCCTGCACCAACACCAACAGTCACGCATTTGGTGATATTTATATACCAGAGAACAAATCTGAACTGCATTAACTGTTACTTTGGGAGGAAAAATACTGCTTTGTCTTGCAAAGCATAGTATTCTCAATGAACTCCCTTAAAGCAAGTCTCGTACTTGCAATCAAAAAATTTCCAGGACCATTCTCACTGGTGATTAAAAACATGTGTGCACATTCACGATTTAGTAGAGTACAGTTTCGTATGTGAACTTTAAAGGAACAACTCCCCCTCTAGGGACATCTTTTTAGGAAAGAATGGCCTCTTTAAAATATGTTAATATATCACTAGTTTGTACCTATGAATTCAGTTGATGTCGCCTGCTAGCTTCTGGGTGCCTTTTAGAAACTGTATGGGCTGTACTGAGCCTGGGATTGCCAAGAAGAGGCAGATACGGGTGCATTAACATTCAGCGACATTGGCCTGTAAATATGTAAAGTACAATCCGATGAATCAGTTACTAACTGCGCAGCCGGAGCAGAAACAACGGGCTGTGAGCAACTCTTTGCTGCCCGGATAGGGTTCAATTTACTGCATTAAGATCGTCAAAACGCAACGCACAGCTTTGGCGTTTGCTACGTGCGGTGCCATCTTGTACCCACGACAGGATATCAGTTTCATTTGGGGGCACCCGGTATTGTGTTCCGTTTTTATATTATCTTCATTTTACATTACATGGGAAAATTCCTTGGTGACGTCTTTCTTTATTATTTTTTCCCTTTGGGTTGTGTGACACCGGATGAACTGGCTGGGGCGCCTCAAAAGCACGCTTTCACTTCATGTGTCCTTCTTATGTTATTACCGCCTTTTGTATGTTTGCCAGGTTGTCCAAGGCACAGTCAGTACGACAAAATATATGCCGTTATAGGTTGAAAAAGACAGATAGCCCCACCAGGCTATGCGTTTCACTTCTGCTTCCTCAATCCTGAGAAACAAGTTTTACACTATTACAGGTTTTTATTTGTGTGTTTTCTATCAAGTCAATCACATTACCTACCTATATATACAGGCAACTTTGGACATCCCATTTTGGGTGTTTTACTGGGTGGGGAACCCAGGGGGATCCAAAACTAACTGCTATTGCTATGATTTATGCACCTTAAGCTGAGAGACTGTTCATTTCTAGAGGGACAGTAGTCCTTTTAAAGTGATGGTGATGTCGTAGAATTATATGTAGTCCTTGTATGGACATATGACTGTGATGAATATACTGTAATTAGTATTCTTACCTACAATCATACATTCAATCCAAAGTATACTGAGCACATGTTAACTAATCAGCCCCAGGAAACAGGGCCAAACAAAGCAGATTTGACACATGCAATTTTATAAATAAAATGGTTTGTGGATTCCCATATGTTGTAGGCTAAATTGGAACCGCCACAAACCAGATACAAAGTCAAAAAATTACAATAGGTGTCTAATAAAACTTTATATCAAACAGAATTATTTAAAAAAAAAACAGCCGTGGGTAACAAAGGTACATTGTGACATCAGGAAAACCCTCACTGACGATACTTAAAAGAAAGTTAACAATTTCTGTCATGGTGCAACCATATACTCCTACTATTTGTCTTGACTAACAGTATGTTTCACAAGGAAAAACATTAAGGTTGCCTATTAAATTTAAGTGTCATTTAAATATAATGAAGAAATATTCTTTAGTTTTCTGTTCTCTTAGAAAATTAGAGCATCACCAATCTTGTTTTGCGACTGAGACTCACTTATGGGAGATTGCTGACGAACTATGGGAGATAATGAATCTTCATGTTTGGAGATCACATGCTGATGGAGATTTTTCTAGCCCTTTTTTTCCAATATAGGGATATTCTGGGAATACCAAGACAGCATTACTAAATACTGAACAGTGACACTCCAGTCAGGAACCTCCAGAAGGTCTTATTCCGTGATGAAAAAATGTCAACTTCTATATACCCAGGGGGTGTGTACTGCAGGAAATTGGTTTAGCAAAATTTTGGAGCAAATAATACTTAAACAGAAGTCAGATCTTTATACTTGGCAAGAAATTCTTCCAGTATAGTCTACTTATTTACAATTACCACAAATCTATGCAAGAAGGGTATATGTCTTTTCCGTTGCACTGCATTGGTTTGCTTGGTGTGCTATGTACATACATTTCAGAGCAGGCACAAAGAAACCTCTGGGAAAAGCCTGCTATTGGCCAAAAGAGATTGTCTGAACATAGCCTTGGAGTGCTCAGAGGGTCACTATAGTAATTATTAAAGTCATGGTATGTTAAAGTAGCTTATAAAAATGTTTTTGAACAGTATTAGATGGGATCGGGTCCAACTCGGACCCGATCCGACACGGAACCCCTCGGTTTCTGAAACCCGGAATGATCCGTCCGAATCAGAAGGATTGTCCGGATTTCAGGACTTGGGAGCCCATTTTCTATAATTATCGAATGTTTGAGGATTATCAAAAATAACTCAATCATTCGATACTCCTCGAAAATACGATCGGAAACTCGAAATAGTCTCCGTCCGATTTCCGGTTTATCGAAAATAGCTTGAACATTCCATATTATTCAAAAAAATCTTCGGATCTCGGGATTTTCCAGGGATCCGGGAATCTGAAAAAAGAACGAAATTGTTGAGTTTCCGCCATCTAATGAACAGCAGTTTTTTTTTTTTGTCATTATTAAGGAACGCAATATTTAGGCGCAGTATATACCCCAACTCCCATACATATCTGCGAGAAAGTTAAAGGTGCTGTGGCCAATATATTTGTGGACTATTATACATTTTTGACAATCTAATTTTAATTTTTGGCATGGCATTAAGCTGTGTACAGAGTACAGATCTTTAGCAGAACCCAGACGGAATATGGTTACAGACAGATATGGTAAACACAGTCCCAAGTAAATTCCCTATATGAGTATAGGGAAAATCATTGGGGCTGCCAGACACATACCGAACACTGTTGAATGGCTGCAATACTCAATACAGGGAGCTGACAGTAGGCAATAGAAAATTTGAGGTCAGTAACAATGCTGAATGTTTTGTCCCCCTTGGTGGATGTTTATTTCCATACAGTAGCTGTAGAAAGACAAAGCATGCATTTACACTCTCTAAGCCACTCCCCAAGGATGGTGGTTTCTTCATGCTAAGGTGGCAACAATTGTTAATTTATAAAATATTCTATTTGGGTAATTACACAAGGACCATCACTAACAACACAATAGGGCTTCAATGGAAATTTGCATTACCAAGAAAGGCAAATGCTGAGAAAGCTTGATAATTCTGCAATATAAGGCAGTTTTGGGGTTGACAGTAATTAGTCTCTATAACAAAGCCTAGTGTATGCGTAACGTAAAGGAAAGTGACTGGTAATGGTTCCTGGCATTTTGTTGCTATATTTTCTCTAGGAAAAACAGCAACTCTAAAGTGCCACATGTACCATTAGGCTAAAGATTTGTAAGTGGACTGGAAAAGTTAGAGGAGATTAAAACAGCAGGGGCTTAGTTCAGCCTCATGTTAATTGGTAAAGACTGTAGGTACAAGTACATTAGTGACTTACTTTACATTTAAGTTTCTTGCCGTTCCTGAGATTTACAGTATGATTAGCTTCGTCTTTGATAGTATAAAAGGGAAATATAAAGTTCATTAATGTCAGCAAGACCTTATTGCTTCCTTCGGGTTATTGTTATGAGAGAGCTCCACTGTATGAGTTTCCTTAATATTCCTCTCCCTTGGAAAACTGTACATTGCAATCCTTTAAAACAAAACATTAATGCTACTGTGCAATCAGTGTTACAGGAAACATCGTCTTTTAGCTACAACCAGACATATACAAAAAGTCATCACATGCAATTTGTACAATATTATAGTGGCATATTTATAAAGGTTCGTTTTTTTAATTTTACATTGTTATCACCACTATCGCAATTTGTAAAGCAGCAATACACCAGCGAAGGAAAAAGTCGTACCACTCTTTCGCATTTCACTTTTCGCTATAATCGCCACGGCTAACCACTCGATCATGTTTATAAAAAGGGTTGTGTAAAAGTATTTTTATTGAGTTCAAGCCATTCAAGTTCAGCATTCAAAATGGCCAAGTCTGAGGTGTGGCGAAAACGCCATTTATTTAGCTAGGGGCATTATTTTCGCTATTTTTCCACCAGACTTTTTTTAAACATTTTTTTTTGATGCTTTCATCAAAGGCAAACAAAAAATTACCATGCAAAAAGACAAACACTATAAATTTCAGTGCATTTGATGGAATACCCCCTGGTGGCTTTTCAAAGTAAGTCAAGTTGGGTAATACACACTGAACACCTCTTCTTTGTTATTAAAAATAGCACATGTGGTTGTTTTTTCAGCAAAAGATATGATAAAGAGGTGTAAACTCACAGGTTTTTTCTAACAGGACTGATTTTTTAATATTGCTTATTTTCAGCAAACTGCAGCTAATTATCAACCAGTTCCATTAATATGGGAACATACCATAGTGCGTTGTAAGAAATAGTCCTGTTAATGGAACATTCCAGTAAGTAAACGAACCCATTTCTGGGCCATTCCCCATAGATGCAGTTACGTCACCTCAGATTAAAAATCCAACATTTGGCACCTTAGTATACTGCATTGAGTTCGTTTTTTTTTGAAAAATGCCTTAACGTGTTAATAGCAAACGTTTATAATATGCCCCGTATTATATGTGTGTTGTATATATATTATATTAATTCGTAACAGGTAAGAACCACTCTCAACACAAGGTAGAGCACAGCTGCATATCATATTTATATATATATATTTAAAAAATCTGAAATATTGATTGGCTTAGCTTAATATCACAGTAGCGCCAACGGTTCCCATACAATGTAGTGTGAAAACGTGGAAACTTGGTTGCACCATAATTCCTGTTGCTGTATGTATTATAGGTTTCAGTTGTTGATGATTCAAGGCTTGTTTGATGGCTTGAGAAAGTGATTTTTCCAAAACATTGCCGCTACTGGATATTAAACTAAGCCAATAAAATTATTTATTTTCAGCAGCTTTTTCTTGTAAGCTTGGACTGTCTCTGATGCTGCTGTACATATGTATAACAATTTCAGGAATAGGCAGCACCCTAAGCTCCTGGTTTCACAGTGCAGTGTCTATGAGACCCTGCTGGGGTTAAAGTTTGCACCTATCTATCCTAATAGTATTACATACATTAAAGGGCGTGAAAGGAAGTTAATTACAATATGTGGAAAGTGCATCTGATCTGGTCAGAAAATTCTCGGCAAATAAAAAAGGATCAATCTGTGACACTTATAACACACCACAACACCACACACCACTCAGTCAACTATGTCTGTTGTGTAGATCATATAGTGAATAATGTACCCCTACTGTTAAATTGTGATTTGAATATCAATATAATTATTTTAGGAGTCTGGATCTTTGCAACACATTATAGTTGAAGGCATTTTAACAACCCCCATCCCCACTTCTGGTCAAAAAACCCCAACCACAAACCCCCTGCCATCTGGCACCACACAGCAAACAGAGATAATAACATAGACTAACAAATAACAACCCTCATAACACAAAAACCAAAACTGGCCCAAGCAGCGTTAGAAAAGAATCTTTACAAATAAAACCATTACTTACTTTGGCAGAATAACATGGTTCCCTAGTAGCTCAAACACCCCTTTTTTAAAATATGAAGATATAAGAAGCCAAGCCTGAAGTTCCATTGCCTGTATAAAATAATTTGAGGATTGTGCCTTTGAAAGGAATGAAGACCCAAATGCAAAAGAATCATACAAAACAATGCAGAACCCCTGCTGCACCCAAGTTTGTGCATTATACTTGTAATCATTTTAAAACAAAACATAAACCTTTGTACAAGGTAAAGAAACCTGAACAACAAGAGGACACCAGTGTTGGCCAAGGGTAACCAACAGAAAAAGAGAAAAAAAAGCACACTGTTGTATACACAATACTACAGTTTCATGATCGTTAGCCGGTGCTTTTGTATGTTCCATTTAAAGAACTGGTTTAGTCTTCTTGATTGGCACAGAGATCCGGTATTGCTCTCTATTGCCCCTCTCTAGGCAATGCACTGAGATAATAGTGGCTATTGCTGGTTAAAGATCCGTTTTTTAAAGGGTGTTATTGGCTTGGTACATACTTGTGGCAGTGTGCAAGTTTTGTGTTGTACCACCACAAGCCCTCTTAGTTATGTCTTAAGTCCAAGTTATCCTTCATACATGGTTTTAAGTGACTTTAAGGCGGAAAAAGCATTTTACGGTTCCGTACATAGCCCTGATGTTGTGGAATGTTTTTTAATGGTATTTTTTTTTTAATCGTGTGTATAATAGAAAAATAAGTTTTCAACTATAAAACACTCACAAAACAAATCCACATCATTTTGTTATTATACACGGCTCACCATACTTTTTTTGTGGGTGGAGGGTCAAGGAGCGTTAAGAAACTGAAATGTAAAGTCTAAGATGCAGTAAGCATTCTTTTCAGGTTTCTCATAAATAAATGTTTTCTCATCCTTCAGCATGTATCTGGCAGTGTTTCCAAATCTCTTTCCAAAGTTGTTGTTTGTACCTATAAATTGTACATTTATGTGCCTCTTCTTTTATATCCTATTTCAAATGAATATGTATGTACAGTTATTTGTTACTGTTGTTCTCCTACAATCCTATTTATTTTCTTTGCCCTTTTGGTATATGTAATCTGTTTATTCAATTGGGAATTCATAACTCCTTCTCTTAAGCATCTATAAATGTTTCCAACGGCAATATTCATAACTGTATTCAGTTTATTACAACGGAATTTAGAAGGTCTTAAAACCTAAATTTTAGATCAGTTAAATTTAAAAAAAAAAAAGAAAAAAGAAAAAAAGGGAACTGCATTTTCTGCTAATAGGACATCTTTTATTTGGGATATTATGTATTACTGAAATAAACATTCAGACTTACAAAATGTTAAAAAAAAAAATTCAAACCTGTTTATGAGTGGATATAAAGTTTAACTTTCAATAATATCCAAAACGTCTGTTAGATGGGTAGTGCAGCTCTATTTTACTCTGAAAGTCAATAATTTATCTTAGCAAAGGGCTTTGGACAGTGGCATAGCCTAAAAACTGCTGGCTTGTCCCCAGAAAACAACGAGAATGAGGTCCCCTCCTGGCTTCATCTGCAAGTTGTCTGGGGGGTGGGCGATTGTTATAGAAAAGTAAATTTAGGCCCCCTTGCTCTTAGCGGTAATACACCCCTGCTTGGGGCCCTGTGTTTGGGGAGTTGATTTCTCATTAAATAGCCTGTCCTTGGGGGAGTGTACTATAATTCCACACAACTCAGGAATGTTTGGGTACAGGAGTTATCCACCTGGCCTCCACTGCCATTTTTGTAAATGCTATGGTTTGGATTTGAATATTGAGATTCCCAAGAAATTGAGCTCCCATTGGTACCTAATCTATTGGTAAAATAGTCAGGGAGGAGTCAGAGCTATAGACTGGGTCACACCGGGACATGCAGAAACATGAACACATGCAGATGCCAAAAACTAGGTGACGCAAGACTCAATTTCTCTGTACATATGTATGTAAATTATACATTTACATGATAATTCATGAATTGGACCATAGGGGCCAATTCTTTGTTAGCACCTTTCACCAGGGTCGTTTCTAGCCATGTGTTGAGATGATCAGATCGCAATCCCTCACGCTTTAAAATCGCACAGTAAAGTAGTGTGGCTAGCCCTCCAAGAGTATTGGACTCAACACTTTCAAGGCAGAGCACTTTCCAAAATATTGACAGAACCCTTCAGTGCAAGCGACCTCCCAGAATAGTGTGATTACAAACTTTCAGTGCCAGCAGAGTATTACCAGTAAACCCTATAGGCTCACAGGACTTTCTTATAGTTCAGGCCAGCACTTTCCAGAATATTGGCATTATCACTTCAGTGCCAGCAGAGTATTACTTTAACTATTTCAGCTGCGAACATTGACATGATATACAGTAGTACTGCTTTCCATGGTCTCCTCCAATGAAAGTCAGCTTTGAACACATACACAAGGGGGATTGGCAGCCATTTGTCACCTGTATGCATGTGGCTGGAGTCATTCGTGGTGCAAGATCGTACGTGGTTGTACAGACTAGTGCCATTTTGTTGATAAGTTTGCATCTCAATTTGTAACCAACAGGTTACAATCAACTGGAGATGGCTCAGTAAAGCCAACACGGTTCGGTAACTGGTTCTCGGTGTGTGCATATTTAGCTTGTGGAATGTGTAAAACTCTTAGAAAAGTAAAGCTTATCTAAAGGGGCTACCAGGACACATGCAATTACCCAGAAGTCTGAATTCTATTTGATTATGGTACTTGAATCCAGGCCATTATTGTGCTCATCAGAATTAGAAAGAAGCACCACAAGTTCAAAAAAAGCTTTAAATCAGTTTCATAACAGTTTATAACAGTTTAATAACGTGTGATGTATGTGGGCTTCCTCCCCCAGCCCCAACGCATTATTATTATTCCAAAACGTTCCAATTTTACTACTTCACCTCTTTCCTCCCGACCAACTTGCTTGCATTGAAACTGGAAATCTACTAATAATGGGCTGGGGAGATCAAATTGCAAGGGTCTCACTGGGGGAGGGAGCCTACATCTAGCAAGGGTTGACAAGGGGCAGGGTCGGGGGGGGGAGAGGTGCGCAGTGCGCATGCTTTCTTCCGGGGGGAGACACGGAGGTCCTATATGGATCGGCCTGGCTACTGTGGCCAATTTTATGGCTGTGGAGGGACATAGCAAGGAGCCATTTGGAGGGCGGGGCTGTAAGGTAAGGATTTATACATACACATTGGGACCAGTAGTGGGTGATGACATAATAGGTTTTAATAGGTTTTAATGCAATATATCGAGGATCCGCAAATTTTCGAGCGGACCAGATTTTGCGAAGTTCTATTACCGAGTACTTCCAGAGCTATTCTGAGAATCAGGAATGCGTACAGCTCATTCTGGAGATTTTTTTTTTGGGGTTAACACAAAACATATTAACTGAAAATATTTTTATAAGTATATTGCAAGTATATAGAAATCCCTCAGGACAGCATTTCTGCCCTTTTACTCATTTCTTTATTACCCTATAGAAACAGAGGAACCTAGAATAGAATATGAATTGCCCGTTATAAAGAGTGGTGATAAATACATTGATGGCAGTACTATAGTTAAATTTACAGTTAACTGGCAACATAAAAAAGGGGGAAATGTAAAATTAAATACAAGCAACATATAAACGTCACAAGTACTAAGATATTAACGCATAATTTATTAAAACGTGTAATTTTGTATGGTAAGAGTGAGAGAGTGAGAGAGGATGGAGAAAAAGAGAAAGCGAAGGGGGAGAGAGAAAGAGAAAAAGAGGGGGGAAGAGAGGAGGAGGGAGGAGAGAGGGAAAGGAAATAAAGAGGGGAAAGAGATCTTTACATGCAGGGTTGAATAATTCTAAAGAATCTGGGGTTGCTAGTCTATTTCAGATTTCAAAACTTTGGGGGGTGATTACCTGTATATAAGTTTTCATTTAAGGACAGGACTAAAGTTAAAGGTTAGAAGTTAGGACCTTCCGACTGGGGTTACCTTGACGTGGTCAGAAAGTTTTCATTCATGTGATCACGTATGTGTACTAAAGCCCCTTTGTTTATAAAGTATGCCAGTGAGCAGTAATATGATATTGTATGGGCCTAGGAATGTGCATTGATTATCTTTTCTTGTTTGTAAAATGTTTGACCAGATCAAGCACTTCCGCAAAAATGTAGTTGTAATTTAGCTGTAGTTTTAATGAGGGCTTCCACAGTCCTTCTATTATAAGTATCTATGTATAGTTCTAATACATGTTCAGTTACCCACCATTCCCCCAAATTAATGAAATGTTTACCACATGTGCTTTATGGAAACATCTGATATCCATTACAATTTCTAATGCAGTTCCTGCTTTACACTTCACATTGTATTACGTTTCATGATTTATTCTTTTGTGACATTATATGTAGCAGACCATGTACCTTAAAGGAAAAACAATGGATTCATTTTAGTATATGTAAAGAGAAGTGTCCCTTGGGAAATATTATAACAGATGGATAACAAAACGCAGGAATATATCTGGTCTCTGGGTTTATACATTGCACAGGTTTCAACACTTAAAGGGGATATTCCCAAGAGAGGCATCAGCATGGATGAATAACTGATGGATTTCAAAGGATTGTTATCATTTTTTTAAAAAAAGTTAAAACAACTACATGACATCCATTGATCACTAACTAGATGCTTATGAAGGTTCTCATTCATCCATGTCAAGCTATATCTGTTGAATTTAGTTAGATCAACTGGACTTAAAGTTTAGTCCAGGAGAGGTGTCAAGGAGGCCATTTATGTGAAATTAAAGAAGCCAAGCCTATATAGGGGTTCGACACAACTGTCTGCCAATGCTGTTTTGATACCTTACCCTGGACAGTTTGATAACACTTTTTAGCCTTAATGCATCCACACCTTGCATTCAGAAGGTCCCTAACACTGGCTGTCCTATGTGATTGGGACTTTCCTGGGTATTTAATTGCCAACATATTCTTGTACAAGTCATTCTGAATTGAGAAAGCCAGTGGGATGACTAGCGAAACATCTTCAAGAACTAAGCTTAAAGTCCAGTTGATCTAACTGAATCAACAGATGTCACTAACTAGAGTTTACCTGAGGAAAGTTAGGCCTAACTTACAACTGCTTATATGATACCAGGTCCAATAAGAGGAAAAGGGTCTATGCTATAGCATGACATGCAATAAATGATCATAAACTGTATGGGATTTTTTTAATGAGCCTAGATTCCATATAGAGTCATATAAACAGAGGAGTAGCTGCAAACCTAAGGACCGCAATGCTAATTGGGTCTGGGCCCCAGACTCAAGGCTCAAACTCAACAACCGCGAGGGTAAGGTTCAGTAGCTTATGCTCCATTCATAAGTTTTTGGTTTTCACACTACAAATCAGTGCAAAAAAAAAAGCAATTTCCTATTAGCATCGTAACATAAATCTGTTGTATATCTTAGAGTAAAACTTAACTTTTTTTTACCAGCCAGTGTGAATTACATACAGCTTTCCTGGGGCAATACAAAATCGTCAACTCCTTTTACTATCATTATTTTTCTGTTCCAAAAGATAAAGCTTCTAAATGTAGCTAACCATGTATCTGCAGAGGTGACTCATGTGATAGAGTGCATGTTTTAGAAAACAGTCCAAAAGGTCACAGGTTCAATACTTCAGACTTACTTCAGTTTCATATGTTCTGCAAAAGATAAAGTTCTAAATGTACTATGGATCCTCGTGGAACTTGTTAGGAAGGGGTAAGAGCTCTGCTTTTAACAAGACAGACTACATGAAGTTGCCAGTTCAGTTTCCCAGACTTACTTTTACTGAAATGTTATAATTCTGTTTCTTAAATGAATGGTAGCTAAGAAATACAATGCAGATAATACTTTCTACTTTTTGTATGAAAGGATTTTATCATTGTTAGGACAGGAGCTTTTTAGGCCTGGCAGTGTTAATAATCACAGCAGTCAAAGTTAGTTAGGGATAACTTAGAACTTAGGATCAAGAATGAAAAAACCCAATCATGCTCATTTATCATGGGCGGTGCACTATTGGAAGTGGAGTTAAAATTGCACTAACCTATGTAAAATAGCATACATTTAACTCCTGTGTTGCTCAAACCATTTAAATATGTGAACGGCCCATTCATTTCATGTGCACTGTGTTTTGGTACGATGTAACGCACCAAAACGCACTCTAGTGTGAACGAGCCCTAATAGGGCTTTTTAAATTACTGACCCTTCTTTTTTAGTCATACCTTGACTTGGATGCACCATCTTCTAAAACTTTTTCATGGTGGCGAAATACTGTGCCACCCAGTGGGCGACTCAGATGTTTCATAGTGATGGGGGATCTTCACTGAGAACTGACTACAGCATACACACAGACTATTTCTACAATAAAAATCAACCATAGAGATTCAATATAGGCATAATCCGTGTAAAACCCACATTACATGAAGAACATTTACACAGATTTTATGCACAGTGCCATTTCCAAATGTTTTTGGAAATAAAACAGAGCTAGCGATACAAAAAAACTTTTGTTAAATTTTGCGCTGCCTAGTAGCGCAAAACTAAGGGGCCTTGTATGGCATGCTAAAAGAGCGCGAACCGGGAGGTCTTAACTTTACGCAATCCCACAATGCAATACCAGGACGTATTAGTTTACGTCTGTTATTGTATCACGGGATCGCACAAGGTAAATAACGCAAGAATTTTATATTGAATTCCCTGTATGTTATCAGTTATTATCAGTTAAAGTTCACTCAAAATGAGCTTGAAACAGGAGCAGGGGGCAGCACCTAGACAGTGAGGGATCGGGTCATGTTAAATGTTCAGGAGTGTTATGGAACTTTGGCACTGCAGGGGAACCATAAGGAGCAGAGGAGTAATATTACTCCAGCCAGAATCTTATTCCCAGCCAGAAAATCATTGTGTACCTGCCTTAACTAATGCACTTTTATGGATGCATGAGAGGAAAGTGTCCATCTGAAATCACCAACTGGGAGAGGGAGCAAATCTAGTTTACCTTTGTATTTAACTGATCTTTCATCTGTAACATAATTAGATCTAATTAAAACATTCTCGAATCCTTGTACTAATACAGTTCGGCTAAGGCAAAAAAAAAAAAAAAAAGAAACGTGCATGTCCCCTGTCACTTTAAATGCAGTTCTCGCTGAAAGCATTCACGTATGAATGCAGGTCTTCCCATAGTAGTAATTAGTTGACTGGTGGTGACCATATTTAGGCCCTAACTATATAATGGTATTGGGTTAAAACCCTAGCTGGCAGATCATATCAATCATTTTTTTCCACCTCATTTCCTAGTCTCCTAGCTGATGCATTCAGGTGCAGAAGAAATGTAGGTAATGTTTTTGTTTTTTTAACTATATTTATGATACATATCCGTTCGTGTTTTGCTTTATATATCACTATTTTTTTCTAAAATAAGTAAGTTCATACTTAAAAGGGGCATGCTAATGGTTTTTTAGCAATAAGGGATGGTCACTATTATTAATCATTTAAAATATGCAAATCATAAAAGTCTTGTGACAGAAAACAACAGCTTAACCCTTTAAAGGGCAAGACAAGGACTAACCGTAGCAGCTTAAAAATGCCTTATGTCTTACTTAGGTTAATATTCATTGATCGTTTTGAAATGAATTAGAATAAGCATTAATGAAGTTTTTTTTTAAAAATGGACAGAGATTAGATTTGACCTTTTGCACTAAATACCCATACATATCACAAAATGATTTTCCATCACCTACAGATTCTGTCTCAGGCTATGCCGGGTACTGCAGAGAGAATTGACAATTGTTTGGCTTTATTATAGAGAAGCCTGACTGGCATTTCAGCCACCACCCACCTAAGAATATAATTTGAAAAGGATGTTGATGGATTATAGAAGATCCCTCTGTCTGCTCCAATTAGGATCAACATTTTCTCTTCCTGTTCGTTGAGCTTTTGGGTGATGGATTGTTGAAAAAGGCTGCCCCCTACTGGACTTTAGAATGTTTACTGTTTATGAAAGGGTTGGATTTTCAGAAATCTGACAAGAAAAGGGTTACCAAATTAATTTACTGCCCCACGGTGCAGTGTTTAAAAAAACCCTTACCTTACTGTTCAGCTCTTATGGTTCTCTTGCAATGTCTGTTGAAAGTCCTAGAAATAAAGAGTAGGAGCCATTTCTGTGTAATTTGTTTACTGCCTGTAACTGTTCCTCATCAAGGTTTATGAGGGCAAGCATGCCTCAGTAAACTAAGAGGCAGCATTGGAAAAGGGAATTTCCCATCATGTCAATTCACTTGATTTGCATGAACATTCTAGTTAAAGCAATTCTGCACACAGCAGAGGATAGTTCGGATTGGATATATAAAGATAAAGTTTTTTCCATATAGATGTCCTTTTATACCTGAAACTTGTGCAGAAAGTGCTTGCAATAAACTTTGATTTTTGTTGCCGCATTTGAAAGGTCTTTTTACATGTTGTCCTTTCCTTCTCGGGAATGGTGGCAACTAAAGAGTTACTATGATAAATAACATAGTAACTCTTTAGTTGCCACCATTCATTTTCTCTATAAGAGTTGTAGAAGTTGGTTTTGTCCTGGCTATGGGTGCACAGGGGCAATAAAGACACATTGCATTTGTTAGCATATTTTTTATTTGATAATAAGCTTATATTGTAATTGTGATAATGTTTAGTTATCAGATCATCTCATATTGGGGGCGTGATATAGTAAATGTAAGTTGCAGGGCTGCAATTATTACAACCTGTTGTATTTACACACTGCATGTCAATATACAATCTATTCCATCCACTCCCTATCGCCACTTTGCTGTTTTGAGAGTATGTCAGAGGGAATGGTGAAACTAGTAATGCAACTGCATAGGCACTTGGTTTAGTCACTATTTTGCTAAAGGAAAGTAATTTCAGACTCTGCATCCAAACACTTATTTTCATTTATCTGTTATAACAAAATTTATGTGCATGTTAGACTCCGTATACAACACCATAGGTATGAAACCCAGGCACTAAAAAAAAAAATTAATTTTAAAAGGCATGTCCACCCCCAAAACTAAAATTTAACCTTCTACTGGCCCCACTGTGCAGTGTTTAAAAACCCTTACCTTACTGTTCAGCTCGTTATGGTTCTCTTGCAATGTCTGTTGAAAGTCCTAGAAATTAAAGAGTAGGAGCCATTTCTAGTGTAATTTGTTACTGCCTGTAACTGTTCCTCATCAAGGTTTCTATGAGGGCAAGCATGCTCAGTAATCACTAAGAGGCAGCATTGGAAAAGGGAATTTCCCTCCTATACAACACCATAGGTATGAAACCCAGGCACTAAAAAAAAATTAATTTGGGCAGTCTAGCTATAGAACCAGCCATCTACTTGCAAGTCTCTTAATGGTTAAAATAGCCCTTTCTCCATTTATTAATTAAACATGCAGAGCTTTGCTGCATGTGTTTCTGATATCCCTTTGATTGCCATGTTGCTCTCTAGACTGGTTTGCAATCATCTCCCTCTGTTCTATTACTGCAGATTGTTTCTGGTGAAATTGTGGAACCAGATATTCCAATACATCAATAGCTCTGTTACTCAGATCCCCTGTTCAATATTTAGTTGGAACAGCAAACCAAACTTTTACTGGAATTATTGTTATCTTAGATACAGAAAGCCAAATACTGAGAACTAAATTGAGAGCCATCTGACCTAAGGGCTGCCCATTCAAGCCACCCAGCCATAATCACTCAATAAGCTTATATCCCAGTACATGCCTCAGAACAAAGCTATAACATCTCAGATGAAATGCAAAACTGAAACTAGCTCTCCTTACTGAACATTCACTATTTGTAGTGACTCCTAAACCCACCCCCAATATCTGATTGGTCCAAGATCCAAGATCCAATCAGATTTAAGATTGAATATTTATTTCTGCAGAAATATTATATTTTACCCTTTATATGCTGTGTGAAAGTATATGCACTCATCGTTGACAACTGGAACAGTATTGGAATAAAAATGCATCCCCCCCACAGCATGTGCATTTAAAGCTTAGTGGAAGTCTAGGTTAAGTAAAGGTTAGATTTTTACCATTGTGTTCTACTCCCCTCATTCCAGATATTGGGACTTGTTTTCTCAGGGGAGTTTAATGTTTGAGAGGTTAATTATAGAGGGCTCTTTTCTAAGCTTTGTCATTGAGCCCAATAAGGCACAGGTCTTTACTTGCAATACAGCAAGATTTCTGTGAGAGCTGATTAAAGGCAAAGTTTTCTGAAAATGTAAAGAAGTCAGAGAAGTTGTTTTAATGCTAAAACCAACTGGAAAAAAATTCACATAAGGTACAGCTATGGTTCTTTTAACCATTTAGTCCTTCTAATATTCTGTTTTGGGTACAGGTTTACTGATGGAAACAACTCAGTTATGGCTTAGATAGTAATAATTTGTTTGTTTAGTTTTTTTTCTTCGCTGCATCTGAACAACACTTGTACTGCTCTCACTGTAAATAAACATCTCACAATTCATGCCAAGTGAACACTCTGTCTGTCAAGTGCTTTCAACAGCGTACTGTATATCAGTAGCTGTACATTAGGCTGCACTTGTGACTTTTCAATTGTGATACATTTTTAATGCATGTGATAAACAGTTCTGATTCTTTCTATGAAGCAGAAGAAAATGTTTGTAATATACGGCTTGGAATGCCTCTAAGTTGTACAATTTACATGCTAACTGTGAATGACGTAACAACTTGGACAACATCATTAAGGAAATGTCCACAATTCAAGTTTAGGGGATAACAGTTTGACCATGATTAGCCAGTTCAAATGAATGGCTTATTTGTTTAGAGCCCCACATTCTCTCTTTACCACTTCTAATTAAACTGCTTTGTTCTGCGTTGGCTTAGATTAAGGATTTGCAAAGTTGAAACAAAAATAGTTACTTTATATACCGAGGTTCTTATTTTTAACTGATAAACTAGTAAAACAGGTTGACTCGAGTATTAACAGACAGTTTACTTTCTCCCATAGACCGACCCATAGATAGTTCCACAGACAGTCCCATAGAAAGTCCAATACACAGCCCCATAGAAATTCCAATACACAGCCCCATAGAAAGTCCCATACACAGCCCCATAGAAAGTCCCATACACAGCCCCATAGAAAGTCCAATACACAGCCCCATAGAAATTCCCATACACAGCCCCATAGAAAGTCCCATAGTCCCATAGAAAGTCCAATACACAGCCCCATAGAAAGTCCCATACACAGCCCCATAGAAAGTCCTTAAAGGGCATGTCCACCCCCAAAAATATGTTTTGCTGTAGTGTAGAGAGCGCTATCCTGTGTACTTTTGCCATATAATTTCATTATTTTTTTGGAACAGTTATCAAGTTATTTTCATTTTTGTGTTTCTTATGGGTGTATCAATTGATTTCTCTCCTCCTATAGTGGGCAGTGTGCTTGTAGTCTATGGAGATATGTCCACCAATCAGAAGGGTTTTGCATAATGGTTAAAATAGCCCTTTCTCCATTTATTAATTAAACATGCAGAATCTGTGCAACTGATTTGCAAGTGCCAACTGGGATTCTGGGATTTTACATTAACCCATTCCCTTCTTCTATAGTCATTAGAACTACATGATCTGATATTGTTGTGTGCAAGTAGCATGTTGATGTCAGATTGAATCAGTTTATCAATGGTATATATATATATATATATATATATATATATATATATACACACACACACAGAAATTACGAAGGCACTTACAGGTCTGAAACTTTGGAATGGCACCCAGGCATTTCCTTGCTGATCGCTGCTGTTTGCTCTATAGTAAGACACAACATTTGTTACAAGCAGAGCTGCATTTATTACAGACTGGTTGCTTTTACACTGCAATTATTCACACTCAGCTTTGCTGCATGTGTTTCTGATATCCCTTTGATTGCCATGTTGCTCTCTAGACTGGTTTGCAATCATCTCCCTCTGTTCTATTACTGGAGATTATTTCTGGTGAAATTGTGGAACCAGATATTCCGATACATCAATAGCTCTGTTACTCAGATCCCCTGTTCAATATTTAGTTGGAACAGCAAACCAAACTTTTACTGGAATTATTTTTATCTTAGATACAGAAAGCCAAATACTGAGAACTAAACCAATCAGATTTTGGGTGTGTGTTTATGAGACACTATAAAACAGCATGAAATCTTCAGAGAAGCATAGTTTCTATTCAGCAGTCAAACTAGCAGGTCTTGCCTTTGTATTTAGGTGCTAGACTGCCCAAATGAATATTTTTTTTTTAGTGCCTGGGTTTCATGCCTATGGTGTTGTACAGGAGTTTTTTTTTTAGTGCCTGGGTTTCATGCCTATGGTGTTGTACAGGAGTCTATAAATGCACATAAATGTTGTTATTTCACCATTCCCTGACAAGCACTCTCAAACAGCAAAGGGCAGATAGGGAATGGATAGGGATCGGAATTGTATATTGAAAACATGCAGTGTAAATACAACCATAGGGATCGGAATTGTATATTGAAAACATGCAGTGTAAATACAACCACCTTGTAATAATTGCAGCCCTGCAACTTACATTTACTATAATCATCCCCACACATACTCATTTTACAAACCTTTGATGTTTAAGGTTTTCAACACCCTGATTGGAAATTGGTTGGGATAGATAGATCTATTTTGACATAATGTTGATATACCTAACATTCTTTTATGCTATTGTAGCGCATCCAACAAGGAAACTTCTATCAATGTTTCATAAATGGTTGGAGTTTTGAGCCCAACCCACCTATTTGGGGTCTTGACACTGAATCGAAAACATTATCATTATTTTTATCTTTCTAATAACAAGCCAAAAACTGGAAAATTAAATTTGTGAAGTCCTCTTTTAAACCAGTTGTATTTTTATTAGCTCATTGTTTGTGATTTTAGTTTTCAAAACCATTTAAAGGACACAATATAAAAAAAAACAACATCACCCCCATTACATGTCCATACTTCCAGCATCTGAAATCACTGACTCACATTTACACAGTGCTGCCCTCCTTTAGATATCACACAGTAAGATGATTGCTAAAGTCTGCCTCCTGACAGCCCAGGGCCATGATTAACATAACACTTGTCATTGGCTGGTAGGATTGTCTGTTACAACCTCTCTCCTCCTCCTCTGCCGGTTAAACAAACTTTAAGTGTCCTGTTCTGGATGTACATCCTACATAATCAAGCTGATCAAGGGTGGGTGGGGAGTGTTTCCTCTGCTTGCTAGCTTTGAGTGACACTAGTGGCAGACAGAATTGTTATGCCCTCTTCACAGCATGGCTAATTGAAGGCAGAAAGAACTCGAAATCAGAAAAAATGTATGGGAGGGTTGCATCCCTTTACTCTTTTTAAGCAATTTTTAAAAAATGCATTGGAGCAATACAGTTTATCCTTTAAAGAAGATACACCAGTAGGATGAATAATTACTAGCAGTTTAAAATATATTCTTCATAAGAATATTCTTCTGATAGAAAGATATCCGATGATATTATTACAGCAGTGCAGTAAAATGCAATATTAATGTTGTGGGTAGGTGTAATAATTATTAGTTCATGGGCATCATGGGTAGCAACATGAAGGGCATAAGGCATACCTGCAAACAAGCAATTTTTGTGGTGATCTAATAAAGTTGGGTGGGCAAGTAGGTTATAGAACGGAGTGGTGGCTCAGTAGTGGCTTCTTGCAAGTGCAAGTTGCAACTGGAAACAGCAGCACTTGAACTAAAGCTGTGTACACATGAGGCAATATTTGGCCAGGTTGACTGATGTTCAGTGTACAGTCGATTGGACCCAAATATAGTATGGGTTTTCTGTCTGCCACCAACCAATGGGCAATTTTGGATGTGTCCAAAAACCATGGGTGATTCCTATGTTCCTCTATGGACTGCACGCTTGCTTGTAGCGATGCTGGCTGTGGCTATGTTGCTGCTACATTTTTCTTTCCTTGTTTATGAATTCCACTGAGACACAAAGCTTGGTACACACTAATGATTTGGCCGGACCGACCGACATTCAGTGTGTGGTTGTTCAGGCTAAAATATGGAGGCTTTTTTCCCGCGACCAACAGCTGACATTCATTCGTCCAGATTGGATAATTGGATGCATCCAAAAACCATGGGCGATTGTGCTCCTCTATGGACTGCACGCTCGGTCGATGCGAACTGTCGGACAAATTTTGTTGGGACGAAGAATCTTCAGGTGTGTACCCAGCTTACCAGTACTTATCTGAATGAGGTTATACTGATTGTTTTCTTGTTACAAATGTATTTATTTATATATTGGATGTTAGGATTTGAGCCACCAGGTCCTGCTCTTTGGGTAGAGCTATGAACATGAGCAAACCACATGCCTCAACATTATCAATCTTGAAAAAGGTATAACTTTTTTTAATTATTGTAAACTGGAAATTGGATTTGTTCAACATTAAAACATTAAAATTATTGTGTGCAGTAGACAAATTTACCTAAAGCTTAAAGAACGGAAAGGGCCTTTAGGGATGATAAAAACTGGAAAGGGGTGTAAAAAAGCAATCAAACTAGCTAAAATTAATAATGAAGTTAGGATAGCTGAACAAAGCTCACTAAGCCTAAAATTGTTTTTAAGTATATTAATAGTAAGAAATGAGGACTGAGAATGTGGCACCATTAATTAATGGGGATAAGTTAGTTACGGAGGATGGCGATAAAGCGAATGTCTTGAATTTTTTTTCCCTCTATATACACATAGAGATCCAAGTACAGATATCATAGAGTATAGTAGCAATAATGGTATAAAAGATTCAAGTGCACTTTGGTTAACCGAAAATATGTTACAGAAAGAACTAAATAAGGTTAATATTAATAATCTCCTGAACCGGATAAAATACATCCTCGGGTACTTAAGGAGCTGAGTTCAGATTTATCTAGGCCATTATTTCTTATTTTGCTGATTCCCTCTGTCCGGTGGTGTGCCTCTGGATTGGAAAAGGCTGATGTTTTTCCAATATTCAAAAAGGGTAGTGTTCACAGCCGGGTATTATAGGCCTGTAAGTTTAACTTCAGTGATGGGGAAGATCCTGAAAGTTTAATAGGGAACATGTTCTAGATTATGTTTCATGGACTGACATTATAAGTAGTAACCAGCATGGATTTAGAGGAAATAATCTTGTAAAAACTAACTTGCTGGCTTTTATGAGGAAGTGTAGAAATGTAGACTCGGGCATAGCAGTATGTAGTTTACTTGGATTTTGCAAAGGCTTTTGATACAGTCCCCCATAGGGGACTAATGTATAAGTTAAAGGGCATGTCCACCCCCAAAAATATGTTTTTGCTGTGTGGAGACGCTATCCTGTGTACTTTTGCCATAACTTCATTATTTTTTTGGAACAGTTATCAAGTTATTTTTCATTTTTGTGTTTCTTATGGGTGTATCAATTGATTTCTCTCCTCCTATAGTGGGCAGTGTGCTGTAGTCTATGGAGATATGTCCACCAATCAGAAGGGTTTTGCATAATTGTTAAAATAGCCTTTCTCCATTTATTAATTAAACATGCAGAATCTGTTGCAACTGATTTGCAAGTGCCAACTGGGATTCTGGGATTTTACATTAACCCATTCCCTTCTCTATAGTTATTAGAACTACATGATCTGATATTGTTGTGTGCAAGTAGCATGTTGATGTCAGATTGAATCAGTTTATCAATGGTATATATATATATATATATATATATATATATATATATACACACACACACAGAAATTACGAAGGCACTTACAGGTCTGAAACTTTTGAATGGCACCCAGGCATTTCCTTGCTTGGAATGGAGTTGATCGTCTGCTGTTTGCTCTATAGTAAGACACAACATTTGTTACAAGCAGAGCTGCATTATTACAGACTGGTTGCTTTTACACTGCAATTATTCACACTCAGCTTTGCTGCATTGTTTCTGATATCCCTTTGATTGCCATGTTGCTCTCTAGACTGGTTTGCAATCATCTCCCTCTGTTCTATTACTGGAGATTATTTCTGGTGAAATTGTGGAACCAGATATTCGATACATCAATAGCTCTGTTATACTCAGATCCCCTGTTCAATATTTAGTTGGAACAGCAAACCAAACTTTTACTGGAATTTTTTTATCTTAGATACAGAAAGCCAAAATTTGAGAACTAAATTGAGAGCCATCTGACCTAAGGGCTGCCCATTCAAGCCACCCCAGCTATATCACTCAATAAGCTTATCCACAGTACATGCCTCAGAACAAAGCTATAACCATCTCAGATGAAATGCAAAACTGAAACTAGCTCTCCTTACTGAACATTCACTATTTGTAGTGACTCCTAAACCCACCCCCAATATCTGATGGTCCAAGATCCAAGATCCAATCAGATTTAAATTTATCTAGACCAATCAGATTTGGTGTGTGTGTTTATGAGACACTATAAACAGCATGAAATCTCAGAGAAGCATAGTTCTATTCAGCAGTCAAACTAGCAGGTCTTGCCTTTGTATTAGGTTTAGAGACTTGCAAGTAGATGGCTGGTTCTATAGCTAGACTGCCCAAATGAATATTTTTTTTTTAGTGCCTGGTTTCATGCCTATGGTGTTGTACAGGAGTCTATAAAGCACATAAATGTTGTTATAACAGATAAATGAAAATAAGTGTTTGGATTGCAAGTCTGAAATTACTTTCCTTTAGCAAAATAGTGACTAACCCAAGTGCCATGTAGTTGCACTACTAGTTTCCACCATTCCCTGACAGCACTCTCAAACAGCAAAGGGCAGAATAGGGAATGGATAGGGATCGGAATTGTATATTGAAAACATAGGCAGTGTAAATACAACCACCTTGTAATAATTGCAGCCCTGCAACTTACATTTACTAATAATCATCCCCCAATATGAGATGATCTGATAACTAAAACATATATCCACTTAGAATATAGCTTATTAACATAAAAAAATATGCTACAAATGCAATGTGTTTCTCTATTGCCCCTGTGCACCACATAGCCAGGACCAAACCACTTGTACACCTCATTATAGAGAAAATGAATGGTGGCAACTAAGAGTTACTATTTTATTTATCATAGTAACTATTAGTTGCCACCATTCCCGTTAGAAGGAAGGACACATGTAAAAAGACCTTTCAAATGCGGCAACAAAAATCAAAGTTTTTGCAAGCACTTTCTGCACAGTTTACAGGTATAAAAGGAATCTATATGGAAAAAATGTTATCTTTAGATTCCAATCTGAACTATCCTCTGCTTTGTGCAGATTTGCTTTAACGATATGTTCATGCAAATCAAGTGAATTGCATGATGGGAAATTCCCTTTTCAATGCTGCCTCTTAGTGATTACTGAGCATGCTTGCCCTCATAGAAACCTTGATGAGGAACAGTTACAGGCAGTACAAATTAGACTAGAAATGGCCCTACTCTTTAATTTCTAGACTTTCAACAGACATTGCAAGAGAACCATAAAAGCTGAACAGTAAGTAAGGGTTTTAAACACTGCACGGTGGGGGCCAGTAGAAGGTTAAATTTTAGTTTTGGGGGTGGACATGCCTTTTAATTCTCCCTCTCTACAAAGCATTGGTAAGGCCTCATTTGGAATATGCAGTGCAATTTTGGAATCCTGTGTACAAAAAAGGACATCTTTGAAATTGAAAGGGTTCAGAGAAGGGCAACTAAATTAATAAGGGGATTGGGGGAGCTTGTGCTTGCGTGGGGATATGATTACTGTGTATAAATACATTAACGGGCCATACAATAAACTATCTGGGGCATTGTTCACCAACAGAACATGTCAAAGGACACGAGAACATCCCTTAAGACTTGAAGAAAAAAGGTTTAGGCTTCAAGCTCAGAAAGGGTTTTTCACTGTGAGAACGGTAAAGCTATGGAACTGTCTTCCAGTGCACGTTGTTATGGCAGGTTCATTGGTCAGTTTAAAAAAAAAACTGGATGAGTTTCTGCAAACAAGGAATGTTACAAGTTACTGGTATTTTTCATAAAGTAGAGTTGATCCAGGCAAATTTCCGATTGCCACTTGGAGTCAGGAAGGGAGTTTTCCCCCCTTCATAAATTTGGTGGGTTTTTTTTGCCTTCCTCTGGATCAACAGTTAGGCAGGAAATGAGGATATTGCTAGATATTGCTAGAACTGGATGGACGTTTGTCTTTACTCCACCTCAAATACTATACTATACTAAATTCTCTAATACTAATGTCTAAAAACAATAATTTGAATACGCAAACAATTAAAATGAACACATGCTAGATCTCCATTAGGCCCAGGTACAGTGTCTGGGCTTAAAATAATTTGGCCAACTTAGTAAATTGATTGCTTTCATTAAGCCATGGTTTATGGCAGTCTTTTTAAATCAGCAACGTAATGAAAATATTGCATGTATGTTATTTAAATTGTTTTTGTCCTAAAATTAAATTCTGTGCGTGGGTGTGTTTTTCAGGATGTTGAACTTTTAACTCCTACTGCACATGATAAGCTTGTCGGTTAGCTGGAGTTGAGACATGGAGGAGGTAACAGAGGGGAGGGGGTAGGGGGGAGTGCTGCACAGAGATCTGACACCATGGTTAAACAAAGTCACTGTCAGAGATAGGATTAAGGCAGCACAGAGTACATGAATTTAACTTTGCAAAGGGGCAATGTGTTTTTTTCACTATAGATGCCCTTTAATAATCAAAGAACAATAGAGACACTCACCACTGAAAATCATCTGACTTTAAGGGCAACTTCAGTGGAAGCTGACCCTTTGGGCTTGAAAGCTGTAAATGCACTCAACATGTAAAGGACAATTATAGTCCTTAAAATCACCCCCCCCCTCATAAAAGTACCAAGGACCACTAAAAACACACCACTGGGTACAGTCTCTATCTCCAGATCTACTTACTGTACCTATAGTATACTTTCCCTCGTTGCTCCAGTTTTACTGGAGTTAGTCAGTGACAAGTCCAATAATGAGTTTGCTATTTATGCAGAGCCTGAATGTCATGGCTATTGAGCATGTGCTATATCCAATAAGTAAAGGCAGGATTGGATTTATCACTAGGCAGAGTAGAAATGGGCCTAGGGGTACCTGTGATTTCACGGGTAGCTGCCAAACCCCCCATTGTTAGCACTTTTATTTGCAGCACATCAGGTTTTTAAAAAGCATTCATGTTTTTCTGAAAACAAAAAAAAGTTTTAAAAAACTCAGCAGAAATATAGTATGTATCCCCACACAATTAAAATGGGTGTGGACTGAGTTTAGTGGTGGTGTTAAGGGTGCCTGGCTTTTTGGACATATATCACTATAGGCTGACACAATTTTGTTTTGCACACCATCTGCCAAAGGGATATATGAAAAATAATACTAACATTACAATAGAAGCTTGGATGTATCTATGCAGTAAAAAATGAGAGTAATGTACATGTAATTGTACATAATGGATATAGATACATAATATTTTCTAGTATTAAATCTTATAAAAATTGTAAAATATGGATTTTGTTTAATTTATTTTTAATTGAAATCTACATTTATTTGCCAAAACTAATTGATAAAATTAGCACCAGAACACACTGTGGAATACCTAGTGTCCTAGAAATGTAATCATTTGTAACTAGTGAAATTAAAGTAATGTTCCATCAGCATTCTGGATAGGCTTTATATTTTATAGATACTGAGCTACTATTCTGCTGGCTATCTGACATTACCCATTGTGATGCTCCCACTTTGAATGCTTACATGAGTGTCAGCTGCCCTGGAGTTCCATCTCTTATAAATTATAAAAGATAAGCTGGCCATGAACACAGATAATGTTGCTTTCTTCTCAGCTATCGCCCTGATTACTATTGTTTCTGTCCGACTCCTGGTTCATCATTGTCATCACGTTTCCTGCAGAAAAACATGATCTTTCATTCATTAATGCGGAAATAGAGTGGTCTTTTCCAAGAGCCAACTCATTAGCACTTCCTCAGCATGTTCACAGCCCTTATTTATGATGCCATACACATAGTAATATTCGTGGTCGATAGGTGGGCGATAATATTGGTATAAAATGTTTCGCCATATCCATTAAAGGATAAGTGCACTGTAAAATCAAGTTATGTTCATTTGGAAGCTGCAGCTTTAAAAATACCGTTGCCATATTTTTTTTTTTTACCTATGTCCCTCCAGAGCCTCTGAGATTTCCTCTGCTTTCTCCTGCTTGAGCCTCAAACAATAATGTCTGTGAGTTCCCTGCACTCTCCTGCTTGAGCCTTAAACAGTAATGCCTGTGAGTTCCATGCACATGCGTGTGTACGGAACTCACAAGCATTACTGCTTGAGGCTCAAGCAGGAGAAAGCAGAGGAAATCTCAGAGGGGCGGAGCTTAACATTCAGCAAACCAGTAACAAGGTGTCAGCAACTTCCAAGGCACAAAGCTAGGCTCTGGAGGGGCATAGGTAAAAATATGGCAAAGGTATTTTTAAAGCTGCAGCTTCCAAATGAACATAACTTGATTTTACAGTGCACTTATCCTTTAACTAAACAGTTTGTCACTGGACACCACACAGAATGCGATAATTTCACTATGTGTAAGGAAATCATACACACACAGATCTGGGCAGGTGACAAATGTTTAAACTGCAGGCCCCTAAAATAATCAATATCTACTGTACAGGCAGACCATGCTTTTGCTGTAAATTAAATACATTGATATTGGCCTTAAACTAGAAAAAAATTATAAGGAACAATATGTACTAGTGAAAATCTGACTGGGCTCCTTTAAGTGGCATATTTGTCACTAAGATTGATATAATTTGTCAGTTTATTCAAAGCTCTTAAATAAAGTATTCTTACTTTTAAAAAATATATATTTTATTTTATAACACTTCTGTTAAGTTCATCTCTGAATTGGAGCCTGGGAATTTGCAGCCTAAAGAATCTTTATGTGGAATAAATACAATTTAGAATTGTTACAATTAATCCTCTGCTAAATGTAAGATTATTTTCTCACTTCATTAATAACAATAAATGTTGTATGTGTCTTCTCAAGATTAGATTCAAACTCATGGCCTTTGTGTAACATAGAATCTATCAAAATGACATAAAATGTATTAGTGAACAATGCAAAACGATCAGTTTGAAGACGTGCTATCATTTACTGGTGCGTTTCGATGCATACACCAGCACAGATGATCTAAAAATATTTAGGGCATCATAAATCATTTCAGTCACATACCAAATGTAACAAGAGAACTTTCTATGCAAATGTTTTGATGACATAAATGAGCAGGAAAATTGATTTGTGCTTCATGTTTACCAATCAATGTCCAACAAGCATAGTGCACCCCACAAAATCGTATGGACTTTTATTAATGTGTCAAACACAACTGAGAGGACTGTGATTAAAATGATGCGGTTAAACATATTTGATAAACTTAAGGACTCATATATTACACGTGTGTAGCCAGAAAAATCAGCAAAATATTTTCATTATGCTTGAGGCTTCTTATTGGAAAGACTAACTGCTTAAAATGTAAAAACTTTGGACACAGACAAGCCATTGCCCCATAAGTACAAGTTACGGTAGTCATTGAAGTTGAAGCCAAACATCCATAAAGTACACCATCCACCTCTCTGCTGGCAATGTAATCAATAAATATACAGTAAGGGCTAGGCCACACTGCTGCGTTTTTTGTGCGTTTGTGCTTGCGTTTTTTTCAGATCATTGAAAACGCGGCAACGCGGTGAAAACACACGTTTTCGGGTGAATTGCGATTGCGATTTGCGTTTCCGCATTTTCAATAGCAAGAAGTGTTCAGCATTATTAAAAACACAGGGACACCATGATACTATTCATTCATATGAGATGTTGTAGCTTTGTTCTGAGGCATGTTCTGGGGTATAAGCTTATTGAGTGATTGGCTGGGTGGCTTGAATGGGCAGCCCTTAGGTCAGATGGCTCTCAATTTAGTTCTCAGTTTTGGCTTTCTGTATCTAAGATAAAAATAATTCCAGTAAAAGTTTGGTTTGCTGTTCCAACTAAATATTGAACAGAGGATCTGAGTAACAGAGCTATTGAAGTTATGGAATATCTGGTTCCACAATTTCCCAGAAACAATCTCAGTAATAGAACAGAGGGAGTATTGCAACCAGTCTAGAGAGCAACATGGCAATAAAGGGATATCAGAAACACATGCGCAAAGCTGAGTGTGAAGTAATTGCAGTTGTAATTCAAAAGTTTCAGACCTGTGAGTGCCTCGTAATTTCGTGTGTGTGTGTGTGTGTGTATATATATATATATATATATATATATAATATATAATTACCATTGATAAACTGATTCAACTGACATCAACATGCTACTTGCACACACACATATCAGATCATGTAGTTCTAATGACTATAGAAGAAGGGAATGGGTTAATGTAAAATCCCAGAATCCCAGTTGGCATGCAAATCAGTTGCACAGATTCTGCATGTTTAATTAATAAATGGAGAGAAAGGGCTATTTTAACCATTATGCAAAACCTTCTGATGGTGGGACATATCTCCATAGACTACAAGCACACTGCCCACTATAGGAGGAGAGAAATCAATTGATACACCCATAAGAAACACAAAAATGAAAATACTTGATAACTGTTCCAAAAAAATAATAAAGTTATGGAAAAGTAACGGATAGCGCTCTCTACACTACAGCAAAACATATTTTGGGGGTGGACATGCCCTTTTAAAAATGTTCTGATGCATTTGACTTTTGATTGTGGCACATTTGGCGATGCTTAAATAGTAGTTACAGCAGTGTATAAAGGAGATTTTTCTTGTGATCTGTGACAGAATTTTGGGGTTTGCCACAAGTTAAGGTTTAAAGGGCATGTCCACCCCCAAAACTCTAATCCCCCAACTACTGGGCCCCACCATGTAGTGTGTATTGGTAGTTTAATCCTTACCTCAACATCCCAGCTCCATAGGGTTTCTCCTGTTGGTCCCCCCCAAAGTCCAAACAATGACTACCAGGAGGCTAGCAGAGTCCATATAGGACACGCTGCTTAGTGGCCTCAGGTAGATTTGGCCATGCGTACTGCAGCCCTTCCCCCCTCCCTCCCTCCCCCACCAAATCATACATTCACGAAAGTTCTAATATCCATCCCACTAGCATTAAAACCCCTTCAGTAATGATTTCCCCCATGTATCCCAGGCCACAACCGCCATTTTTTTTTTTTTAGAAAGCCCCAAACTCTTATTACCTCTCCTCTTGCCTCCGGCGAAGTGAGCTGTCGCCAGGCAGCCGTGTCTGTGATGGCTGAGCTCAGCCAATCCACAGAACGCGGTGCCGGTCCGGCCCCTCTGCTTGCCATTCCTGCAGCAGAGGGCCGGGGGCGCGGGGGGCGGAGAGGATCGGCGGGAGGGTAGAGGGGAGTAAGTAGAGTTTGGGGGACTTTCTAAAAAAACAAATATTAAGGGTGGGGCTGGGAGGCCCAGGGGGATCTTATATGAAAAAATAAATTTTAGGGTGGAATAAGACTTTAAAAATGCTTATGGTGCCTCACATTTTTATGCAATTGCTTTGTATTTCACCCCAATGAATTAAGCCGCACTTTACAATCTGCAACTTCATTGCGCATCTGAGTTGTTTCATTTAGAATTGTGATAATGCTACAGAACCAAAATTAGGAAAAAAGGGCTGTCTGTCAAATATTTGTGTGAAACTACCTGTATATTTTCTGAAAAACATAAGCGCAAAGAGATGGCCATTCTTCTTACATTTGCAGATTCCCTCATGTCCCTGGGTTGGGGTGCCTTCTGGATTGGAAAAGGGGCTGTGTTATTTCCTACTATCAAAAAGGGTAGGTCGTTCACAGCTGGGTAAGTAACAGGCCTGTAAGTGAAATTAGTGGGGGGGAAGATATGGGAATGTTAATAAGGGACATTGTTCTAGATTATGTTCAAGGACTGACATTATAAGTAGTAACAAGGCATGGATTTAGGAGGAAAAAATAGATCTTGTCAAACTAAATTGCTTGGCTTTTTTGAGTGTTGTTTCAATAATTTTTATTGTTTTTTCACCATTTCAAATCAATGTTAAGTAGTCTTACATGGCTATACATTGATAGTTATAGTTCAGAAAAAATGCATTACAAAACAGAACATACATTGCTTAAGTAAAGTGGTATTCTTCATTTTCTTCTTATTTCTCTCAGTTGCTCTTTTCCTAGGTTTGTTAAAGCATTTCTATCTTACTTTCCTATGAACAGACCCAATAAAATAAACATTTGTGTGTAACTATATTTGTCTGTTTCCTTTTTAAAAAATTTTCGGACCGGGTCTATGCTGTTTGTTGTATCCTTCACTGTTGTGGAGCTGGTATATCCGTCTGCGATTCCAGGGCTTATGGCCTGAGGGTTGCTAGTCCCCATAGTGTTCGTTGTAGTTTGTAGTCCCCCTCTCCTCCATCCTTATAAAAACACCACACATCCCACAATACCATACCTGGACAAAGGGATCTAAAGAGCCTTTAACACTATATAACGTAGTCCAGTTGATAAATGGAAAATTTGATTTTATTTATACTTTTCTGAAGGTTTGGGGCTGGGGATTTCCTTAAGCGGCAATCAGACGTAAGGAATATAGTACAGGCAATATATAGTGTACAATTTATTACCTATTTGTTCATGTGTTCATGTTTATCAATTAGGCAAACCCATGGATTTTCAGTATCTTTTTATCACACACTTTAGCAGTATGAATAAAACAATTCGTCCCAGATTTTTTTCAAACTCTGGGCAATTTCCACCAGGTGTTGAAGGTAGGTTGCTCATGGACCGCACCCTCTGAAGCATTAAGGGGGGATGGTAGGAGATACTTTATGAAGTTGTTCAGGGGGGTTGGTGGTTAAGGTAACAACAACTATGCAGACTTTGAAAAACATTTTTTGGGATCAGAGGTAATTGAGCTTTTCGTATATTGGTGAATAGTGGTCCACGTCTCGTGTGGAGGTGGAACCCGACCACGTTTCCCGATTGAGGTTTGTACCCTTAATCTTCGATGATGCATTGGAAGTTCTAAATTATTCATAACAGATTTGTATAATCTTTTACCAGTGGGAGAAGGAAATTCAAGCATAGGGTTTACAAAGTCTAGTTAGGATTTCATGGGTTGACATTTCAATATAGCGTTGGTGAAATTTGCTATCTGGGTGTAAATGGGAAACCATTAGCTTGTTTGGAAGTTTCCATGATTTTTTTACTTCTTGCAGGTGTATACTTTGAACCATGTGTATTAGATGGGCTAATAAGGTATTCCTTGTCTTTCCAAAGGGACACATCTGCTTGTCGTACCAGGTGGGGGGAAGTCTGGGTGTGAATATGGGCGCGAAAGGCGTAATGGTTTGTTAGTTCTAAAAGTTGTAATGCATGTTGCCATGTGCTCATGGTGTTGGCTTATATATGGGGGGGTGTATGTTTTAGGTGCCATATTGGAAACAACCCTAATACGGGTATAGGGGGATCTTGTATAGTTGGTTTTCCAATTCCTCCCAATCTCTGTTAATGTGTGTGGATTTGCCCAATGTCAGGTTTGCCCGATTTTGGTCAAGTAAGATAATAGTGTTGTTATTGAGGGTAAGGATGGCCCCTCAAGTTTCCATAGGTCTAGTCATAGAATTTTGCTTATACTGCCTCTTGTTTGCCCATATGAACCTAGGATATTTGAGATTGGCAGACTATAAGACAGTTTTCCTTTTATCTCGATGGGGTAAAGCTCTAAAATAGAGTTAGAAGTTTGGGTAATAGGGTCATTTTTACTGCATTGATTCGGCCAAAATAAAGAGGAATTTATATGGGGTCCATTTTGAAGGAAGTGTTTTGGGCCATTCTGAATGCTGAGGGATAGTTGGCTATGTTTGTCTCTGTAGGGGTGGGGCATAATGAGTACCCAAATAGGAAGGGTCCCTCTTTAAGAGGGAAATCTGAGATTTAGTAAGAAAAACAGTTTACGTTCATTGTGTGACATTGCTTATGGCTAATGTTTTGAAGGGTTTTTAACGTGAATCAAAGGCATTTCCCAAACCGAGACAGGTGGGGAGAGTATAGATGTGGGAGTGAGGTGGTGGTTTGCTGAGTGTATAAAGGAGGGATCATTCTACAAATATTCGCATGGGGCACAATCCATAGTGGGGAGAGGAGCATCCCTGTTCTAGTGCCATGAGTATCAGGAATTCGTTCTAAGGTGCATCCAATATTGTAACTTTAGCCAATGGTTAGAGTATATGGGCTTTTATAAGGGTAGGATTTTTGGTGGAGGGAAAGTGGAAGGCCATTAGTACCTGTTGTAAGTAGATCCAGTCCAATTCGAGTCGAATGCCTTTTTCGGTCATCAGCGTTAGAAAGGTTTTGATGGGGGTTGTTGTTATTAAGCTAGGTGAGAGTAGTTGTAACGTCGTCCAATATATCTGTTGGTGTTGCCCTAAGAAGTGAAGCCACATTGATCGGGGTGAAAGGCGTGGAAGTTGGTGGTTTGTTAAAGGGTATTTGCGAACCATCTTGGTTAGAATTTTAGAATCTATGTTAATGAGGGAAATGGGGGGAATCTTTGGTTCTGGGTATAAACATGATGTGGTTAGGAGCAGATCTTTGGTTATGTATTGGTTAGTCTATGTTGTAGGAAGGCAATTGAGGTTGAGGGGTGAGGTCTGTCTCAAAATTTATTATAGTATCCTGCGGTATAGCCATCAGGGGACTGGAGCTTACTTTGATTAATAGCTTTTATTCGCTTCTTGTATCGTGTTTTTTGCGGGTGATGAGTTTAAGATCGATTTTGTTTGGTGTAAGTGTGGTATTGTTGGACTCTTGAGGTTAGTTTCAATGAATGTCCTTTTAGTGTTAGGGAATTTGTGATTGACGTTTTCGGGCCATGTAAAGAGTAATATTTAGAGGGGGGAAATTGTGCTAGGATATCTATAGGGTTTTGTAGAGGGTGTTATCTTGTTTCTCAGTGGTAGCAGTTCTAGTTGGGTACATTCCTTGATTTAAATTTTCTAGCGAGCATAGTGTACAGTTTATTTGCCTGGGCAAAAAATATGTGAGTTGTGTGGAAACTCAAGGCATTTTCAGCTGAATTGAAAAGATGGTTGTTTAGTTTATCACGGGTTATGTTAAATTGTCTAGGTTAGGGTTGCAGTGGAAAGTGGGTATAGTCCTTTATTGCTATTTTGAGATCTGATGTGAGTGTTCTGGGTTACTTTTATATGTTGTTTCCGTGCGATAGAGTATTAATTGGATAATGCGGGCCCATAATATGGAGGTTGGGGTTCGGTGGGTGGAGTTTTCTTTGAAGTATGTTTTGTTTGTTGCTCTGGTCTCTTGGGTTTCTTTGTTTGAAAGTAGGGATTTGTTCAAATCTCCATTGGTATGTATAGGGGAGTGGTGTCCTATCAAGAAACCACCGACACATGCGTGTGGGTCGGAACATGATATCGGAGCTATATGCTTCTTTTATGGAAGGATATTGTTGTGCGTTTATGGGAAAATATAGTTGATTATTGGTGGGGTGGGGGGTTTGTGGGGGTGGGAGGAAGGCAAAAGTATAACTGTGTCGACTGGGGGCCTCAGTCTCCAAACGTTCCACATGATCAGCAAACGCAACAAGGAGCGAAGGGATTTAGAGGGGGTAGAGGGTGTTGAGAAAGTGGAAGGGAGACGATCTATTACCTGGGGGTCTAATGTAGTGTTTAAAGTAAACTGCTAGAAATAAAAGTGCCGGGCTTAAGCTTCAGTAGTTATGTTCTAGTGCTTTGAAAGAATGTTGCTTGGTCAGTGTTAGACAGAGTAGAGGTTAAGCTACGTATTATAATGTTTAGAGGGATAGTTACCTTGGATTATTAGGTCGTGTCCTGCAGAGTTCTTATACACAGAGTAGACGTTACCGGAAAAAAAAAGAGGTAGTCTTAGTCCTTTTTAGGTATCAAGATTGTGACCCCTTCTTGAATAGCAGAGGAAAATCGTGTGTGGTATTATTTTTGGCCCGAAAGGATTTCTTAACCTTGACAAAAGTGTGTCTCATGTATAAAGACTATGTCACTTCGCTCTCTTTTCTAGTATTGTATAGCCATAAGCCTTTTGATCGGGTCGTTCAGAACCCTTAGTGTTATGAGTTATGATACGAAAGGTAGGTCAGTTGTGGTCTTGAGGTTGGTGTTGGGTGTGTCAGTTGTTACCGCTGCATTTGTCATTCTGGGAGTAGATCTTAGCTTGGTGAAGAGGAGGAGGAGGACCAACCCGCTTATGCCCTTAGTGGAGGTCTTTTACATTACTAGTTGGGTTCACAGATGAGATCCAGGTTTGATTCTAGTTTTTGAAACATGTTTTGAAAAATAAGAACAAAAATTTAACATTCAAAAACTTATAACATTTTTAGTAAAATAGCATTAATTGTTTAATTAATGGGTGGGAAACAGATTCCACAGCAAAACAGAAGTAAACCTGAGTGTCTAGTTTGGGGGGGTTATGCCTAGCTGAGCTAGAGGTTTTTTTTTTGGGGCTTTGGCACGCGAATAGGTTGAGCTCCCATGATTCTTGGTTGTGTGGTAGTGTGGGGTAATAGTTTAGAAGCTAGGGGGAATACAGGACATAGTAGTTGGAAGTGCGTCAAGGGGTATATATGCTATAGCTGGGGTAGCTTGGCCCTCCTTGTGGATAAGGGAATAAGTGTCCGTTAGGGTGACTTGTCCACCTCATTCATTCTTTTCCCCAAATTCTTATTCCTTTGATGGGGGGGGTGAAACAGTTGTGAGCTAGTTCAATTTTTTTTTATTATTAATGGGTCAAGTGTCCCATCGGATTGACGGAAGTGAGTGCCCTCCGTGGGCAGAATGGGTATTGATCAGTTTGTGTTTAGGGTCAGGCCTCTATGGTCAGGAAGAGGCACTCGTGTGCGGTTTACATTCCATGTTGGGGTTTGGTTTCCAGTGGGTTGGAGAGAGGGGTATCCAGTAGGATGGATTGGCTGCTAAAGATGACATTACCAATTTTTGTCTGATGGAGTGAGAGAAAGTTTTGTGCCAATTGCCACTGTTTGTGATGAGAAATTCTAGGGGAATCATTGAGTGATGTCTATAAAGGCCCCGGGGTGGGGTTTGGGTTTAATATTAGTAGGTTCTTTCGGTGGTTGTTAAATGAACTTCCTTGAGTTACATTGTAGGCAAGTAAACATATGTTTCAGGGGTTAGCTCACAAGTGATGTGCTTTGGTAAGCTCTGTATAAACTAGTGTCTTGGTTTTTTTCTGATGAAGAGGGACCGATAAGGGTGGGGTCTATCTGCTTTCGTCCAGAATGTGTTTCTTACGGGTTGGAGAGTCTCCAGGAATCACCGTCAATGGGTCCCTAGGGGTTTTGGTGTTGGTAAATGCGTTCCCCTTTGCTTCATTGGTAGTTGTGGGGGTGTAAAGTGTTGGCCGCAGGTAGGTTCGAGGCGGTATTAAACGGGGACAGTGTTAGGGTCAGCGATGGAATTGTTGCCTTGGTTTGGACGTGTGGGAGTCGAAAAGGTAAGCCCCTGTTGGGGGGCAGGTCCCCCCCCCTATACAGAGGATTGGGTGTGCGTCACCTCAAGGTGTTGCTGGGGTGCAGGCTTTGGGAGTATTTGTCCTTGATCGCTATAATAGTTGCATCCGCACCAATGATTTGGTCCCCTTGAGTGGTCTTCTACATTCCCTCTCTTGCCAGAGTGCCCTGTGGGTCCTATCCATAAGTAGTTTCACCGGAGTGATCAGGTAGGACTTCATTAGGTAAGGCATGTGTGATGTCTGTTATTCCTCCGGTTTAGGCCTCTTACCATGATATTGTTCCTTGCGGGAAGATTTTCAGTGTTCCGCCTGGGGGGGCAGGCAGGGGGAGTGTAAATGGGCCCTGATGTCATTTAATATCCGTCCACTGGGGCGCAGTATGGCAGGGTCAAGTGGGATGCCTCCAATGTTCGACCCGGGTCCGAGGCACTAAACCTCATGCTTTACTTGGTTCCACCATTTCGTGTGTTGCCTCTGTAATCAGTTCCTCTCTAGTTTGAGTACAGGGTTTCCCAGGTCGCCTCTTGTACAGGTTCCAGTGGTGGCGGCCTTTCCTTATTTGCACGGTGGCGTGGCGGCTCGCAGCGTCTGTTCCTGGTAACAAAAATTTGAAAATCTCCACTTTTAGCCCGTTAGGGTCTGGTGTGGGTGATTTTATGCTTATAAACCCCTGGTAGCTATTGATGGCTGCCAGATTATGCCGAGACCATTCTTGTTCAGTGTTCAGGCTATCCCCAACTGCTTGGGCTTTATGAGACAGACGGTGAGTAAAGTAGAAATTAGACTCTGGAATAGCAGTAGATGTAGGTAAGTAAAACTTGGATATACAGTAAAAAGGCTTTTGATACATTCCCCCTATGGGTGACTAATGGAAAGCTAAGGTCTGTTGTTCTGGGGAGGCACATTGTTGCAACCATGGATAGAGAAAATTGGGTAAGATAGGATGCAGAGAGTAGTTGTTATGGGGCTTCATCAATATGGTCTAAAGTGGGGTGACCACCTTGGTTTCTGTGTGGGGCCGCTTCGTTTTAATATGTTTATAATGATTTGGAAGTTGTAGTTGCCAGCAAGGTTCTTGTGTTTGCTAAGACACAAAAACTTTGTCAACCATAAAAAATTCAGGAGAATATGCAACTGTTGCAGGTGGATATAAGTAGATTGCTATTGGCTAAGTGGCGATGATATTCAATGTTGATAAATTTGGACTTAAAAAATACTTGTGCCTGCTTATCACTATAAATGTTCTGGGTTAAGGGAAATCACTGTTTGGAATGGGATCTTGGAGTGTTAGTGGGATAACAAACTTAAAAGGTAGCAAGTTGTGCCAGGCAGCAAAAAGCCCTGGGAGCTAGCATGGTATTGTATTGTATAAAAGAGAGAAGGTATAGGATTCAAGGGAGAGAAGGAAAAATGGTATTCTCCCTCTTTTACAAAAGCATTTGGTAAGGCCTATTTGAAATATGCAGTTGCAATTTTGGGAAAATCCTGTGTTACAAAAATGACATCTTTGTCAGTTTCGAAGGGCAACTAATTAAAGGGGGATTGGGGAGCTTGAATATGAAGAGAGACTGGATAAGTTAAGTACAATTAGGTGCTTGTATGGGGATATGATAACTGTGTAAAATACATGAATGGCCATTACAACTTGGGCATTGTCACCAAGGAGAGCAGTAAGAGGACAGGTAGAATACCCTTAAGATTAAGAGAGAATTAAAAAGTTTAGTCGGAAAGGGTTTTTTTACGGGAGAACGTTAACACTATGGAACTGTGTTCCAGTGGACGTTTTGGGGTTTATGGTAGGTCATTGAACTAGCATTAAAAAAAAAAAGGCTGGAGGAGTTTCTGCAAAACAAGATGTTGTAAGTTAGGGTATGAATATAAAGTTTTGAGGTTGACCAGGGATACAAAGAAAAGAGGTTGTGAATCCGTATTACCACAGTAAGAAAATGTAACAAGACTTCGACAATCCAGTGCAGTGCCTCCAACACAACCCCAAGTAGATGACAGCATCCTGAGGAAAGGACGACAGAAGGTAGAAGAGACCGCAAAAAAGCCCCACAACCTCCAGTTTAAAAAACAGCTGATCAACTCGTAATGGACTGAAAAAGACCGGACCCGAACTTCCCAGAAACCGAACCAGAAGTTTGGGTTCCAGTCTTTAAACAGTTGATCGCACGTTATTATATTTGTTTTTTTTAAGAACAGCGGATCGTGGAGGGGGTTGAGTCGAGGGCCTGGCCTCCAATTTGCCTCCACTAGTGGGAAGGGCCCCAGGCCCTGAGTTGCTACTTTCTTCAATGTGATGTTATTTTGCTTTTAATGCATATTGACAGTTTTGGGGGGAAGTAAACCCTAAATTATTTTTTGTCGACCCTCCAAACCTCTACGTACAGGGACAGTAATTACTTTATAAGGAGGGGATACTTTTTTTGTAATGTCGCAAATAACAAAAACTGCCAATAAGGAAATATATCGTTGGACAAGATGAAAAAAACAATAAAGTGTTGGAAGGAGACAACAGGAAATGATAACTGGTTCCCCACTTAATGACTAACAATAAAAAACGCTTGTTTCTAATTATGATGGGCGATTGAATTGAATTTAGTGCCCAAAGAGAAAAGAGATTCATCTTTCCACTTTATAGTTTGCCATCAGGAGAGAGGAGAGTTAGTTATCACTCTCAAAAAGAGCAAAGGGGATAATTTTCGCACACATACTGGGGAAAAAAAAAAAAATGTCTGCTTGTATTCCTACTGTAGTTTGCTGATGTAATGGTCCAATAGACATACCAGCAATTAGTAACATGGAGGAATTATAATACACAGTAGGTGTGATGCTGATGAAAATGGCAACGAACTAGTCCATTGAAAGTAAAACAGAGGTGTTGCCGTATTGATCAGTGTGGCACTTACAGGGAGATGTAATAAAAGTCTTATTCTTAAAAATGGTGATCATGTTGCCCTAACCAATCAGATGTTAGCTGCAAATGATAAATAAAATTTGATTGGTTTGGGCAACAAATTAGAACCATTTTTAAGATAAGAACTTTAGTACATCTCCCTGTTAGAGGACCCTCTTGTGGGCACTTGTGCAACACCACAATTTATTACCAGAAAGCAGATTGGTTCTCTTGCTCACCTTCTGCAATGCAGAGTTTTGAGGAAAGTGTAGCGGCGTGTCTGTAAACAGAGAGAGAATACACACATGCAGATTCCAGCACAACAAGGAAGAGGGAGGCAGTTAAGTGAGAAACTGCTTGCATGGGCTGTATTTCCTTCTCTGGTCTGTGGCTGCCACCGCATGCTTAAGGGGGTGAGGAAGTAAAATCAAGTGTTGTGATTGTCTCTATTGCTCTGCATGTTGAAGGCGGACATGATTGTTCTTATGCTGGGTAAATTACTGCTGCCATCAAACTAAGTGTCATATGGGGGGGCACCAGGACATACGCCAGCGGGGAAATTGTATTCTTACCCATAATATAAGTACATTGATTATGTTGACTTTAAAGGGAGTCCCCCTAAAATGTATTTTTTTATATCCTGCTCCCCCATGGCCCCAGCCCCAACCGGGTGGTATTTTTTATATTCAGAAAAGCCCACCCAAAACTCTTACTTAACTATCCTCTTTCCCCCGCGGCGCTCCCGCGCCTTCTGCTTGCAAAAATGCAAAGCAGAGGGGCGGGACCGGCGTCACGCCGTGATTGGCTTGACATAACAGCTAATAATGAATGTGAAATCCCCTATCTGCCTCTCCCCTGACGCCCACTGCTCAGGCTCGTACAGGCTCAGTTTACAGGTTCTAGATGCTTCAGTTTACATGTGCATCCACAAGAATAGCAGGGCAACGTAATGAATTCATTAGGAAAAACATATCTATATCAACATATTTTTTAAGAGGCCATTCGTTCTAAAAAATGATGTTATTATGAGTGGTGGTGGGACAAGCTGTAGACTGACTTCATGTATCTTTCCAAATTATTTGGACTTTAGGTTGGGGTGGTTATTTATTTATCTGTGCTATTAACCTAATTTAAAAGTTTAAATGCTTGCTTATATTCTATGTACTTAACCTTGGGGATATCACAACTGCACTTATCAGCGAGTCTTCAATAAAAGTATAAAACATTATTCAATAAAAAAATAAAAAAACATTATACGGGAGATTCAATAATAGTCTTATCGTTTAAAATGGTGCTTAATTGTGCTCCAACCAAATCAGATGTTAGCTTTTAATGTTAAAAATAAAGATCTGATTGGTTGAGGCAAAAATTAGCCCATTTTAAACAATAAGAAATATTATTGAATCTCTTAGATGTGTTAGCTTATGCTTATATGACTTGCTATGAGCTATGGTATATATTTTTGAAATACAAGCAATTTATGGTTAGATCACCATGTTGTAATTATTAGGGTTTTTATACCCGGTTATTATACTTAAGGGGATTTAAGATGATAGTATGTGCCCGTCCCTTTAGGGTGCGGTTGGAGTTTGATTTTTTTAAACTGTTGGGGTTTTCACGTCCCCGATTTCATCCCTTACCCTCGACAACAGAACAAGATTTAAAGGATCAGTGCACTGTTAAAATCAGAGTTGTGGTTATTTGGAACTGCATGTTTAAAAATAATGTATAAATAAAAATAAGAAGAAAAAGGTATGAAACATACCACAAAACAGTATGCCGGCATACATAATCGATGGGAAGCAGCAACGCCATTAGCGGGTGCACAACCTAGAACCGGAATGAAAAATAAGGTAGGGGGCCAAGGAAAGAAAAACATTAAAAAAGGGAAAAAAAGAACAGTAACAAAAAGAGAAAAACCAAGGATTCTACCCGATATCCGGCCAACAAGGACACTGTTCTCGTTCAGCGGGCTGATGTGCCGTTCAACACGGACCGTTCAGGACACGCGGGAGGCGAGACGGTGTTCCTCTTGTTGCAGAGAAGATCGGATAGGATTCGATATACCTTTGTGGATCCATAGTTGGTTCTGGGACCATTCATACGTTTTTGAGGCGGTCGGGACTAGGGACTTTCAGAATCGTTGTTTTTATGGGTGAACCTTTTCCCTGGAACTGTCATTGTTTTCTCCCCTATTGACTTTTACTATTCGTTACAGACGTCTGGTACTTATGCAGTATGGTCCCCTTGGGAATGTATTTTCACCTAGTGCCGAGTGGTCCACCTTGTGGGTACTATGGATATTAGTGGTGGTGTTGCCCAGCCATCATTCTTTTCATTCACAGATACTTCATTACTGGCCTCCTGATTGACCTGATGTTGCCCCTTAGGTGTTGTGTTTTTAGGATAATTTTTGTTTATTGGGTGCTTTATTGAATAATAGTCTACTAATGGGGATAAGAAATTTTGAGTCGATTTATACAGGATGTGTTTAGCGTCTAGTGTCCACCTCCTGATTGGTTACCTGTGTATGAGGTGCGTTGTGGGCCCTCAGATTTTTCACTTTAATGGTGATTTATATGCAGTTGGAGTGCCATTGTGCTTTGTGGCCCTTGTACACCTAGCTTATTTCCTTTTCTTTTTTGTTGGTTTTGATTCACTGCTTTATTTTTCAGATCCGTCTGATCTTTTCTGGGATTAGTCATGGTTTTTCTCTCTTTTTTACTGTTGTATTCTGTTTTTCACCTTTTTTTGTTATTTCTTCCTTGGCCCCCCTACCGTATTTTTTCATTAAAAATAATGTTGCACATATTTTTTTGATTATGTCCCCCCAGAGCCTACCTTTGTTGCCAGGGAAAGCTGCCTGATATCGGTACTGGTTTGCTGAATGTTAAGCTACACCCACTCAGATTTTCTTCGCTTTCTCCTGCTTGGCCTTAAACGGTTTTAATTGCCTGTGAGTCCGTTGATTTCCTGATTGAGCCTCAAACAGTAATCGCCTGTGATTCCTTGCACCTCATGCTTGAGCCTCCTAAACATGTAAATGCCTGTGAGTTCCGTGCACTCTCCTGCTTGTAGGACTCAAAACAGTAAATGCCTGTGAGTCTCTGCACTCTTCCTCTTGAGCCTCTCAAACAATATGCCCGTGCGTTCATTAGGAATTATCGTTGAGGCTTCTCAAGGCAGGGAGAAAGCAGATGAAATCTCAGAGGGACGGCGCTTACCATTCAGCAAACCGTAACAAGATTGTCAGGCAACTGTTAAGGCAAAAAGGTCTGGCTCTGGAGGGGAAGGAGAAAAAAAATTATGCAGCCGTCTTTTTTAAAAGGCATCTGTAATGGGAAAATTAACTGGTTTCCCCCTTTCTTTTCCATTGTTGTTCTATAATCCCCACAACCCCCAGGTGTCATCACTTTGTTTAGATTCCCTCTGTGACGAGATACACCCGTGAGAAGAATCCGGATTGCATTCTCTACTCTACTTGGATGTCAATCAAATCCCTGTGACGTGATCCCCCCGCCCTGCTCTGTAATAAAAAGAAGGATAACAGCATTAGCAGGGGTAGAGAGGTAGTTTGATGGTAGATATAAGGCTTGCACTTGCCCCCTTTAAGGCTTTCACGGAGTTATGATGGGGCACAAAGTGAGGATTAAACTGTAATGTTCTTCTTCGTCTCCAGGACAGCTTGTTTCTTATTGGCCATTGGGCGTGGGTGTTGTTTCAGGATGTGACACTTTTACAGTCCTATGCAAATGATAAGCTTGTCGGTAGCCGAGTGAGACATGGAGGAGGGTTAACAGACGGGGAGGGGTGTAGGGGGAGTGCCTGCACACAAGATCTGGACACCATGGTTAAACAAGCCACTGACAGGGATAGGATTAAGGCAACACAGGAGACATGAATTAACTTTGCAAGGGGGCAATGTGTTTTTTTCCTGTCCTTTAAAGCTGCAGGCTTCCAAATGAACATAACCTTGATTTCAAACAGTGCACTTATCCTGTTGCAAGGTATTTCTGTAAACACATTACACATGTCCCAGTCCCACAAAAATAATAAATTCCTTTGATGTCATACGAAAATTAAAAATAATCTTTGCAGTTTATTCTTTTTTAGCTAGGGGTGTAAGAAACAGCATATTAACATTTTGCATAAAAAAATAAAAGTAAACTCTGGGGAATCGAATTTGCAACGCTTTCATATTATGTCTTGCTAAAAAGAAAGCTTTCTAACACCAGTTACAAGGGGCTAATCCTGGGAAATCTGTACATGTAAACACTTTATATTTTGCTAGGAATTTCATAGAAACAAACAAAACAAAAAAACGTAAGCATGGGGAGATTAAACCCTGTGTCCCAATGGCGTTTCTTTCCAAACCCAGCGCTTGAGCACCACTACTGTCAGCCAATTAACGCTGGTTGTTTGGTAAATAAACAAACAGAGCTGAATAAATATAAAGTGTGATTAATCTGTAGAAAAAACATTATACTCAGGCCGTGGAACACTCCTAGGTCTTGTTGGAATTTTTTTAATTGGAAAATTCACGCCATTACACATCAACAAATTTTGGTCCGTTTTTTGACCGTCATCAGGAAATATATTAGTAGTATAAAGTTATTATAAAGTTTTATACAATACAGGAATGTGGAAGCACCCACTAGGCTAATTAAAAAATTACATTTAGCGGAAGGTGCTACTGATCTGGTCAAAAAAAAATTTTATCCAAATCATAGAAAATCTAATCAATGGCACATTCGTAGGCCCCATACAATATCATTTTATCTGCACCAATTGGATACCTTTATAAACAAAGGGGTTTAGTATACAGTACTGTGATCCCATGAATGGAAAAGCCTTCCAACACGTCAAGCGTAAACCCATAACCTTACAGACTGGGGGGTACATGGAGGTGTGTGTGGACGGCTTTGCTTCATGTTGATCACAGTAGTAGTAAATTTATACTAAAAACCCCTTTGTTGATAAAAGTAGGGCAGTGTGCAGATAAAATGATTTATGGGCCTAGGAATGTGCAGTGATTATCTTTTCTATGTTTATTTATAAGTTTGCATAAAGTTTTTAGGACCTACCAATGAGGTGGGGTGGGGGGTATAGGATATGATTAGCAAAAAGGCTTGGTTGTTGTGCTATGTAGGATGTGTGTAATTCTGTCATAGGTACCATCAAATGGACCATAATACATGTATCTATAGTAGAGTACAAACTTGTAACCTTTATATATTTTGTTTGTAATACAAAGTACTAGAGCGTGACACCTATTGTCTGTTAAATGGAATAGTCAAAAAATGGAATGTACGCCACAACCATGTCGCTAAAAACATATGAATGTGTTGAGACCAGTGGTTCTCCAAACATTCTTCAGGCGGCATGTCGCAGACCTAGATAATCAAAATGGGCAGCAGACCAGCAGAATAGGCAGGTTTTGAGATTCAATGTTGATATAAATAAATTTAAGAAAAGGGGGGGGGTGCCTTGGGTTAACAATCCTGGTGGCCACCTACACCATTAAAAAAAAACCTGTTGTTAAGGATACGTGCCACTGTAAAATCCAAGTATGTTCCTTTGGAAGCTTGCAGCTTTAAAAATACTGTTGCATAATGTCCCCCCCCCTCGGCCCCTCCAAGAGACTACCTTTGTGCCTGAAAGTTGGCTGAACATCTTGTACTGGGTTGCTGATGTTTAAGCCCACCCTCTGGGATTCCTCTGCTTTCTCCCGCTTGACGCCTAAAACGGGTAATTGCCTGTGAGTTCACGTGCATGTGGCCATATTGCAACTGCGGAGATTCTTGTCGTTTTGCATTTGCGCGCAAGGTTTTGGGCATGCGATTTTGCCGTTTCCATTATGGGAAACACATGCGTTAACGCAACAAAAATGTTGAACGGGCATGGGGTTATTCCAGCTGCGAATACGGGACGCGCAAATCGCTATGCGCATGGAAAAATCGGGGGAAATGTTGTCCAGCAATTTCCATTCAGTGAAACTCGCGGCGCGGCAATCGCGAGCAAAATGCACAGTGTGGCAGGCAATGAGGCCAAGGCCCACTTAGTGCCTAGTATTGGAATGGAAAACATGAGATGCGTAAGCTAGTGTGCGTTTTTGTGCACGGAATCCAAAATGTTGCTCAATCAGGAAGGCGCATGTGATTGCGGCAAAAAATGCAGATCACATTAGCTCCAATTTAGTGGAATTGCCAGCGCAAAGCAGGGGAGCGCACTAGTGTGCCAGACCAATTTTTAAACTTCGATTGGAATCATGAAGTTAAAAATGCTGCGAGTGTGGGTAGCCCTAAACGGGTTCATGTTCTCTAATTTATAAGCCAGTTGGTACATGCTTATAATCACTGATGATTTAACGATAAATGGAGTTCCCATTTGTGCATTTTGGCTCATTCACTTTCAATTGGACTATTTTTCAAATAGTTTCAATGAACAGCCGATTTGAAATGTTAATTGCTTAACATAAAAATCAATTTGTAAATTTAGCTAGGCTAGCATATATTTATAGGTAAGCTAATTGGATTTCTGATCGCTGAAAGAAAAATTCCCACTTGCACCAGAGACTCGTCAGAAGATGTCAGCTTCAAAACTACAGAATGTTGGTATGATAGGATGGGGAATTTTTGTTTTGGTCAATCACATTTCCATAGACTCTCTACTAGGCGGGCAGTTATAGCTGATCGGTCTACAAAAACACTTAAAAGTGGTCCTCAAATAATCCGATCGATTCTATCAAATTCGCCGGAATTGAAGGAATATAGCCTTTAAAATGGGGCCTCTTTACTAAAAGGGGAAGTTCAGGGCCCATACAAATATTTAAAGAAAAAAAGCAGTATTTTCCATCCTATGACTTAACCTGTTCCATATAGCATTATCATGTGTATAAATAAATGCTCTGGAATACTGACTTACTTTGCAGGAACTAGAGACCGTTATGGTCTGCCCTTGACCCAGCGCGCCTGCTTTGATCAGTTTCCATAGAGATCTGAGCATATTTGATACCGCACTCCCCCAAAAGCCATCAATAGAAATCAAGTTAAGGAACATATCAACAGTAGTGGGAAGAAAAGAGAAAAAGCGCAGTAGGGGCTAGGCCACACTGCTGCATTTTTTTTTGCGTTTGCGCTTTTTTCAGATCATTGGAAAAGCGGCAATGCCACCGAAAACGCGCGTTTGATTTGTGTTCCGAATTTAAATCGCAATCGCAGTGAGTTTTTCAATACTTAATGAAAAAAAACGCATGCGCAAAACGCATATGATTGCGCTTGCGTTTTTTGCAGTGGGGCCGTTTGCCCTTTTAAGAAACATAAAATGTCAGCTCCACCTAATGTCAGCAGCAGGGAATAGCAAGGGGAAGTTTCAAACTGAGTTTCAAAGGAATGGCTATTGAAGCACTGCTAAGGCTCTGCAAAGGATCTAATCATTCAATTGCATAAAGAAAGCCCATACTTATGGGGGACTTCTGTTGTAATTCTCAACAGATTCCATTAAATGAATTTTCACTATTTGCAACTAATCAGAAATATTGTTCTGTATATCATTATGCCACCACACCCAGTGCAATGTTATCTGAGACCTCTCTGTAGTAAAGAGAGCTGGTAACAATACAGCAAACAATTTGGCCACATGGGAATGGTGAGCATGATTGTAGCTTTTTTTCGGGTGGTGGCTTGTTGGCTTTGGGACATCCATACACATTCACAACATTCAACGAATCATTTTGGATTCTTATGGGATTGCTAATCTCTGGAATAAAACAAATCTTTAGAACTAAACATTAATTTTACCTGAGAAGCGGTTAGTGTAGTGTAAATATGGATCTTTCATGGCCAAAGGGTCCTTCAGTTTTAGTTGTAACTTGAGTTTTAGTATGAAATAAAGTTGTATATAAGGCACCCTTGACCAAGCACCCCCCATGGGCGAAGCTCACTCATGTGTTACAAAACATCTGGCGTTCGATCCTGTCTCCCCTAGCAGCTGTACCTCTACAGCTCTGCCTGGATTTTTGTCTCTTGGTCTCCCTGGGGTCTGCTTGATGGCTGCCACATAAAGTTAAGGGGGAGAGCAAATATAGCCCTTTTTGTTCTAAAAACCCACGTTAACCCGAAAAAAAGTTTCGGGTTGTTAAAGTGGGTTTGTTTTAGACGGAATTTAGACGCACAGCGCCGTTCCAATGTTTTTGGAACCAGCGCTGGTGATAACGACCAAAAACTCTGCCGTTAAGGTTTGCTGCTACCTCGTAGCGCGAAACTGAACGGTTAAAGTTTAGGAGCGTTAAGGTCGTCGCTCCTTACCTAGCCCGATCCCGCGATGCAATAACTGGCGTATAATCTCGCAGGATCGGCTAAGTTAAGTACGCGAGCGCAGTTATGGGATTCTCCCCGTAAGTATATTAGATTATAAGGATGGACTCATTCTTTGCCCATCTGTAGTTATTAACAGGTGTACGTTCTTGATCATTGAGATCCCCTATTTATTATTGGAACTGACATATTATATGGCACAACTTTATATGGAGTTTCCCCTTAGACATACATGTTCACGGGTGGCTTATAAGAGGGCAAGAGGGGTTATCTGGGCATTTCGATTTACTAAATCGGGTGATCAACTGAGTATGTCAGGAAAATGTGTAGAGTGACTTGGTAAGAATGGGTTAACTAGTAGTATTGGCTCTTGAAAAGGACCAATAAACATTCCATTCCACCCTGGAACAGTCCTATTGTTTATATTACGATTAGTCAAGCATGGAACCAGATCTCCTTTCTCAGACAATGTGGGGCCGAACCGTGCATCTGGAATTCTCTTCAGCTAGGGGTCTGGTGGGTACTAAGAGGTCATTTTAAGGACAAGTCATACAGGTAAAATAATTGTATTTCGGTATTGGAAGGCGTAAGACAGAAACCAATGTTATATTTGTAAATATAATAATATGCCCATTAATAGGATACCCAACATGGAGCCCTTATTCCCTTGCCAAGGTGAGATATTAATATCTGGGGAAATATGGATAACACACAGGTCATGTTTGGTATTGGAGGAATTGATAATTAATAAAGGAGAGGAATATGTGATCAATATCCCAATACAAAGTACATATCTACATTTATATGGAGTCTGCCTAAATGAGGGGGAATGAGTGCTTTTGGCTAGTCGTAAATCTGGACATTCCTGGACACTCCCACCTCATGTGGAGGGCGTAGTTCAACAAATAGTTTAAAAGTCCTTGTAGTTCCAAAATAATGTTGTTCATACTTGGGGACATGCTAAAAACGTGTGTATGGACCCAATGTTTCATCCTGCCCCAGGACACAGGACTTCTTCTAGTGAGTAGGGTCTGTGAATATTTTATCCTTTTTATTTTATATAACTGTTGTACTTATTGTATGTCATTTTATTGTAACACCATTTTATTTTATTTTTGTATTATATGCACTGTCCACCTTTTGGAATATTAAATCTAAAATTTAATAAGTTTTGTCTTTGATGCTCTAAAAGAACTCAGTTAGCCTCTGATAAGTTTATATGTGTTTGAATGGAGTGTGCAGTGTAAATGCTAATTAACTCTGACTGCTTGTGAAGGACTGATGCTAATTAACCAGTTAGTTGCTGGAGTGAATGGTGTAGTGTTAACCATTTAGCTGCCAGGACAGGGGTGTGCATAGTCAGTGAGAGTCAAGAGTGGGTTTTTGGGGCGTCTTTAAGGCCGTAACTTAAAGTGGTGGCAGCGAATACCGATTAATTAGTCAGATCACGTGCCCAGCGAACTGGCGTTCGTGACAATCACCCTCTACATCTTCAGATCCTGGCCTCCTTAGGTATCCAGGACTACCTCTGATTAGTGATGTCCCGGTTCCCGGATCCGAACCCGGATCCGCGGCGGATTTCCCTCATTCGCGAACGGCGGATATCGCAGATTTTCCGGATTTCCGCCTTCCGAACTTTTCCAAACCGCGTTTTCGAAGATTTTCTCGTATTTTCGAAAATGCACGGAAAAACGTACTTTCGAAAATTTTTGAAATTACGAGGATTTCACGTATTTTCGGAAATGCACGAAAATACGTATTTTTGAAAATTTGCGAAATTACGAGGATTTCACGTATTTTCGAAAATGCACGAAAATACGTATTTTCGAGCATTTTCGAAATTACGAGGATTTCTGGTATTTTCATAGAATTGTTCATTTTAATGGGTCCGCTCGCGGATTTTCGAATTTTCTAATTTTTCCGAAAATTCGCGGATCCTCGAGTGGACCGGATTTTGCAAGTTCGGACATCTCTACCTCTGATAATAGATATCAGTTCAGAGACATATTCTGTTGTTGTTGTTGGAGAAAGATTCTGGTATGCCTCTGATCTTTAAATTGTTCCTTCTAGATCTGTTTTCTAGATCGGTGATTTTCCTCTGCATCAAATCAACACAGTTTCATGTAAAGTATTGTGGGAATCCACTAATTCGTTATATGACACTGAAAACTCTTGGAATTTTGACTCCATGTGAGTTGTACGTTCACCAATGTCAGTTATCTTTTTTAATTTCTCCCATCAATGAAGTTATATCAGCCATTAGGGATCAGAAGTGTTCAGCATTATTAAAAACACAGGGACACCATGATACTATTTAAGCATTGCCAAATGTGCCACAATCACACAAGTCAAATGCATCAGAACATTTAAAGGGCATGTCCACCCCCAAAAATATGTTTTGCTGTAGTGTAGGGGCAGTGTGCTTGTAGTCTATGGAGATATGTCCACCAATCAGAAGGCTTTTGCATAATGGTTAAAATAGCCCTTTCTCCATTTATTAATTAAACGGCTGCCCATTCAAGCCACCCAGCCATAATCACTCAATAAGCTTATACCCCAGTACATGCCCCAGAACAAAGCTACAACATCTCAGATGAAATGCAAAACTGAAACTAGCTCTCCTTACTGAACATTCACTATTCGTAGTGACTCCTAAACCCACCCCCAATATCTGATTGGTCCAAGATCCAAGAGTCAATCAAATTTAAGATTGTATCTAGACCAATCAGATTTTGGGTGTGTGTTTATGAGACACTATAAAACAGCATGAAATCTTCAGAGAAGCTCAGTTTGAAATTACTTTCCTTTAGCAAAATAGTGACTAACCCAAGTGCCTATGCAGTTGCATTACTAGTTTCACCATTCCCTGACAAGCACTCTCAAACAGCAAAGGGCGGATAGGGATAGGGATTGTATATTGAAAACATGCAGCGCAAATACAACCAGGTTGTAATAATTGCAGCCCTGCAACTTACATTTACCTGTTTACATTGGAGAAGCGGCGGTTGCGTGGGGACATGATAACCTTATACAAATATATTAATGGCCCATACAGTGAACTCTCTGGTGCATTGTTCACTAATAGGTCATATCAGAGGACTCGTGGACATCCTTTAAGGTTGGAAGAAAAGAAGTTTCATCTTCAAGTTAGGAGAGGTTTCTTTACAGTGAGAACGGTGAAACTGTGGAACTGTCTTCCAGCAGAGGTGGTAATGGCAAGTTCATTGAATAACTTTAAAAAAGGCCTGGATAAGTTTCTAAAACTAAAAAATATTGAGAATTACTGGTATTAATGCATATAGATCTGGTTGATCCAGGGATACTTTCCGATTGCCGTTTGGAGTCAGGAAGGAATTTTTTCCCCCCTTTTTTAGCTGGGGTTTTTTGCCTTCCTCTGGATCAACTGTTAGGTAGGGTTAAAAAAAAAAAAAGGGAATAGGTTGGACTTGATGGACGAATGTCTTTATTCAACCTTAATTACTATGTTACTATGTTACTATGTTACTATGGTTGGGGGTGGGAGGGTATGCCCTGCAAGATATAGAAAGATTTTATAGATGGAAGACTGCCAGCCACGAAAGGATCGGGAAGGAGGGAGGAAATGGGGAAAGGACTCCACTGTGCATGCCTCAGACCTTGCTGAGGTTAGCGAAGAAACAGGTACCGGATGAGTCACTGACAGCTTCTACTCCTCAGTTTCCTGAACTTTGAAGAGGCATAACAGGAGAACCACAAGGAGCAGGGATGTAAGGTAAGGATTTTTTTTATTGTACAGTGGGGCCAGTAGTTGGTAAAATTTTAGTTTGGGGGGTGGACATGTCCTTTAAGCTCTTGGCCCTCATCCTTGAGTTTAGCTTGCTTAAGCTGAAAGAAGTTATCTCTCCTTCGTGTGACTGCATCAATCCACTTCCAGTTTAATCCCGCGGCCTGACCAATAGGAAGACACACTGCAAGAATTGTGTTGTCCTATTTGTGGTCTAGCCCAGGGCCAAATCAGGGGTGGATCAATTCTGTTACAAAAAGCGAGATTACTTTGTTCGGCTTGAAGTGTATCTCCACCCCCAAATTGTAAAAAATCATATAATGTAGGGGGCCCCCTCTAACCCTAACTGCCAGCTTTAAAAGTTGAAAATTGGCCCAGAAATGTACTTCCCCCACCTTAGGTCCCTCAGTCTCAGTCACTTCTGTTACTTTCGGGAACAGAGGATCAGAAGGGTCCGGACCGGCAGCCACATCTGTGATTGGCGGACAGTCAGTCAATCACAGTGACCTTGTTCCCTCAAGCCACGCAGAAGAAGCTGTCACCTCATACAGCAAATAAAGCAAGAACCAGTAGGTTAGGACCCAGCTAACGAAAACAACCTTGGTGTAGTGGCTCGCTTAAAATAATTTGGCCAACTTATTGAATTAATTGCTTTCATTTATCCATTGTCCATGGCAGGCTTTTTTTTTTTTCTTACTTGCAGTGTTGAATAACACGATGGCTGATTAGCATTAAGCTTACTTTTACTTTCCTTTTTAATGTAATTGGACAATTTCTATAAGGCTGTGTACACACAAGTTGATATTTCAGCCCAAGCAACAGCCATGACGGATATTTTAGTAAAACACTGAAACATACCTGAGCCTGTAGCTTAACAGATGGTAAACACAGGCAGATGAATTCAGCCCAATAACCCATACCCTCCTTTTGAATACTCCTGGCTGCCTGTGCATACCAGGCAAAAGTAGAGTATAAGAGATTGTGGACTATCTGGCTGCTCTCTGTCCAATCTGCAGAAATTCTCATGAATATCACCCCTGAAAAGTTTATTAGGCTACATAAAGACATATTTTTATAAAGTATAGTATTATAAAACATATAAATAAAGAGCTTTCCAAAAAGTATAATATTTAATAAACTGTAATCTAATTCTAGAAGAGTTAGTGGAATAGCTTCACTTGTAAAAATGGAACCTAATCTCTCTATATGAAAAAAAAATACAGCACTAATCATGTGTATTCAGTAAAACCAGCAGAACTTAAAGGGTATGTACACTGGCAAATTTGGGTTTTTTTAATTGCCGATTAGTGAAAACTATAATTCAACCCAAACTATCACTGTATATTTTTTTGTTGATCTGACCTCTATTTCTTTAGATATCCAATCTGAAGCATCTTACATTTCAGCATTTCTGTAAGCAGTTTTGCTATAGCTGGAATGGTTAGACAGTTGGTGTGCTGTATACTGTATGTAGTATTGACAGTTGGTATTGGGGGAAATAGTCAGGTCTGCCTGAGCAAAAAAAGGACTTTATTGAAGACATGCAGCACCACACAGACCTCAGAGTAAGTGCTACTTACACATATTTATTCATAGATTAAGATGACGCAAAGTCATTTTTTCAGTATACATACACTTTAAAGCTTTAGCACTGCTGCTGTGCACTACAATCAACAAGTTTGATAGGGAGAGACCAAAGTCCTCACAGTCTCTGCTGTGGCAAATATGTATTAAATAATACACTGCAAAGTTTCACACAACATGTACTGACACACGCCCTTTCTCAAGTGCTATTGCAAAGGTGCTTAAATAGGAAGTGCATTCCAACAGACCCCCCCTTCCCCCTCCTTATGGGGTTAAAGGGCAAGTTCAAACATAGAAAATCTTTTTTCTTAAAACAACTTTAATAAAATTATTTCATAAAATTCTTTCCATTGGCCGTAGTTTCTTGTAGGAGCATTACAGTGTCCAGTGTTCAAAAGTTTGCCAAAACTAGTCCTACAGTATTACATAAATTGAGTTTGTTCATTGCCAATCCATGTATAATGGTAAAAAACACTTTTGTTTTAAAGACAAATTTAAGTACCCAGTGCTGGGTGTCCAATCCTTGTATAATTTCAAAAAGACTTACTCAGTTTAAAACCAGTTACAAAAAATCAAACAGTCAAAAAGTAATCCACCAGCATGTAAAGAATATCTTAGGCTGAAGCTGAAACATATATAAAATGGTGATTAGAATTGTTTACACCATAGTTTTAAATGCTATCTATTTAAAAGATCATTCTACAGAGTAGTGGTGAATAGCTCTACAGATAGAAGAGGTAAACCTGGAAAGAGGATATTGGAGCCCATCCCCTTTATATTTGCTGTTCACTAAAGATGGTCTAGAACACGAACCCAAACTGTTCCAGATTTTAAACTATCTGAGCTTTCCAAACTTTTCCAAGATTATCGAACGTTCGATTGAATCTATAACCCTCAACATCATCACTCCATAATCCTTGAATGCAGTGTTCGGTAAACCTCGAAATCGTCCATAACCCTTGAATGTAGCGTTCGATTTCGGTGATCCACGAATGTAGCTTTCAATTTTGGTAACCCTCGAATGTAGCATTCGATTTCGGTAACCTTCGAATGTAGCATTCGATTTTGGTAACCCGTAAATGTAGCATTTGATTTCAGTAACCCTCAAATGCAGCGTTCGGCAAACCTCGACTTTACCATTCAACTACGGTAACCCTTGAAAATTCAATGTGGAAGCCTGACAATTGCCCGATCATGAGGAAAGTTACTTTTTTAACAAGTTTTGGTGATATGGACATGTTCCCCATTTTCCAGGTGCCACAGCCATTTTGAGTGTTACCATTGCTATTTTCAAACTATTGCTCCCTTTAATAGGTATGTTTTCGATCAAGCAATCATCCGAACCTATACTGAAGTAAAATACTGTTTTTTTTAATACTGTTTTGTTTGTTTTTTTTGGGGGGGGTGGATTCCTCTGGATCAGCTGTAGAAAATGTGGGTATTATCGAGTAGGTTGTCCTTAGAATTTTTTGGAAAATGTTGGTATGAAGTATTCTTCCTCTTAAGAGAAAATATGATTACCAGTACTAAAAACATCATCTTATTCTCTTTCATTACTTTGAACTTCTTTCAAATATTTTGATGTTGTGTTTGTTCTGAATAACAAGTCTTTTACACTGCAGATCAAAAACTTCTACCCAGGGGCTCTGTTGCTTGTGTACTAGCACCAACCACTCTTCTAATACACAGTAGATTCTACTGAATAGAAATGGCATAACTTGTTATTCATTAAGATTTGGTTCAATAAAGCTGTGGTCATTATTATTCATCCACAATGGGCATCTGTGTTTATTTAAAGGGCCAACATAGGGCCCTATTTATAAAAAATCGTTATCGTTATCGTAAAATACCGATCGTTATCGTAAAATACCGATCATTATCGTAAAATAACGACCGGGGTTTTACCGATAACGACCGTTATTTACCGATAACGACCGTTATTTACCGATAACGACCGTTATTTACCGATAACGGTCGTTATTTACCGATAACGACCGTATTTAACGATATCGGTAAATAACAGTCGTTATCGGTAAAAACCCGGTCGTTATTTTACGATAACGATCGGTATTTTACGATAACGATACCGATCTTTTATAAATAGGGCCCACGCTGACTCCCTAAGTACTTGAACATATGACCCACTGACAAGCATTACTGTTTGAGGCTCAAGCAGGAGAAAGCAGAGGAAATCTCAGAGGGGCGGAGCTTAACATTCAGCAAACCAGTAACAAGATGTCAGCAACTTCCAAGGCCAAAGCTTGGCTCTGGTGGGGCAGAGGTATAAAAAAAATATATGGCAACGGTATTTTTAAAGCTGCAGCTTCCAAATGAACATAACTTGATTTTACAGTGCGCTTATCCTTGAAATTTTTGTTGGGCTTAAAATAATTTGGCCAAGTTATTGAAGTAATGCTTTAATTATCGAGAGAGAAGGGCAGGCATTTTAAGTCGCAACACAATGGTAAAGTAAATATAAGCAAATTAATTGAATGTGCACTAGGCTTCTATTTTTTGTATGGATTGAAAAAATTTGGTCACTAGTTGCACTCTGCGAGGATGTATACTTTCCCATTCTATATATATGTTTGTTGCATTGGGGGCTTGATTAAGCCTCTGGGAAATGTGTACTCACCCAGAGTGGGTCATGTGTTCAAGTACTGAAAGCTGGAGAGTTAGTCCCAGAAAGCAGTGAAAGAGCAGCAGCGACTTTCATTTCATAAAAGGCAGGTACTGATATAAAGACTAACAGGGAGATTCAATAAAATTTCATTGTTTAAAATGGTGCTAATTTTGCCCCAACCAATCAGAACTTAATGTAACATTTGAAAGCTTACATCTGATTGGTTGGGGCAAAATTAGCACAATTTAAATGATAATAACTTTTATTGAATAACCCCCAAAGTCTCCTAAGAAGGTAAAAAGTTACTAAGGTTAAAAGTAAGGACCCAGCAGAATAAAGCAAACCTTGAAGTGGTTGCTGGGCTTAAAGGGTCCACCCTTAAATCGATTTTTTAATTAGCCTTCCCCCTGGTCCCCCAGCCCCAACCGCATCATTTTTATCTTAGAAGCTCCCCAAACTTTTACTTACCTCCCCTCTTTCCTCCGCCGCGCTCCCGGCCCTCTGCTTGTGAGAAAATGCAAGCAGAGGGGCGGGACTGGCAGTCGCGTCTGTGATTGACTGAGCGGCAGCCAATCACGGACGCGGCTGCTGGTCACTCAGTGCAGCGGAGGAAAGAGGGGAGGTAAGTAAAAGTTTGGGGAGCTTTTAAAAAAAAAATGATGCGGTTGGGGCTGGGAAGACCAGGGGGAATACTGTATTAAAGGGAATAATGCTAGGGGGAGGGAATCCGGAGAGGGAGGGAGAAGAGGGAGAGGGAGGGGGAGGGAGGAGGGGGAGAAGGGCTGCAGTAGCATGCCAAACTTCTCCCGGAGGCCAGGTAGGAGGCTGAGTCCTATATGGACTCTGCTAGCCTCCTGGTGGGCAGTTTTTGGGACTTTGGGGGGGGCTACAGGAGAACCTTATGGAGCTGGGATTGTAGGTAAGGATTAAACTACACTACATGGTGGGGCCAGTAGTTGGTGGGATTATAGTTTTGGGGGTGGACATGCCCTTTAAAATAATTTAGCTAAATTATTGAACTAATTGCTTTAATTTATCCAGAGAGAAGGGCAGGCTTTTAATGGGCATGTCCACCCCCAAAACTATAATCCCCCAACTACTGGCCCCACCATGTAGTGTAGTTTAATCCTTACCTCACATCCCAGCTCCATAGGGTTCTCCTGAAACCCCCCCCAAAGTCCCAAAACTAACCACCAGGAGGATAGCAGGGCTCTGCCTGCTATCTTGCCTCCGGTAGATATTTGCCATGGCATGCAGCCCTTCTCCCCCCCCCTCCTCCCTCCCCCTCCCTCTCCCTCTCCCTCCCGTTCTACTATCCTCCCCCCTAGCATTAATCCCCTTAATATTCTGCTCCCCCATGTCCCCCAGCCCCAACCGCATGTTTTTTTTCAAAAAGCTCCCCAAACTCTTACTACCTCTCCGCTTTTCTCCGCTGCACTGAATGACCGGCAGCCACGTCCGTGATTGGCTGCCGCTCAGCCAATCACAGACGCGACTGCCGGTCCCGCCCCTCTGCTTGCATTCTCGCAAGCAGAGGGCCGGCAGTGCGGCGGAGGATCGAGGGGAGGTAAGTAAGAGTTTGGGGAACTTTTTGAAAAAAAGAACATGGGTTGGGGCTGGGGGACAGGGGGAGCATAATATTAAAAAACGATTTTAGGGGTGGACATGCCCTTTAAGTTGCAATACAATGGTAAGTAAAATGTAAGCAAATAATTGGATGTGCACTAGGCTTTAATTTTGTATGTATGAATAAATTTGGTCAATCGTTGCACTGGGATGTATACTATCCCATTTCTATTATATTGGACTAGATGGGCGTATGTCTTTACTCAACCTTAAAATAATATGACTATGACAGGCAACGCATAATTGTGTACCTAATGGCTGTATTGTCCGATTACCCTGCTTTGTGGAGTCAGTAGTGAGCTGCCATTTTTAGGTTCTTCCGTGGCCCTTCTATGCTATCTTGCAATAATGTACTGTAAATTTACAATCGCGGACGTACAATTATGGTTGTGGTAGTACTATTACAATTGCGATCATATTCTAATAATTGTACAAACGCCCATTCAATACCATTGCGATAGTCATTCGTAAATGTATGGCTGGGATCATACTTTTTACGATAACCTGCAATATCAGAATTTGACAATACCGCAGGTTGTTAAACATAGTCCTTTCTGTCCAACCAAATGGAAAGGATGCTAACAGCCATAGAGCAATATAGTAAATAGTAAAAGGGAGCACGAAAAGTCAGATTGTTTTTAAGGTATGTAGATAGGTAAGTTAAAAATACTGCAGTTACTGGCCGCTAAAGACCAATGAGTGGGGGACAAAACTAACCGATAACGGCCGTTATTTACCGATAACGACCGTTATTTACCGATAACGACCGTTATTTACCGATAACGGTCGTTATTTACCGATAACGACCGTTACCGGTAAATAACGTAGAATCCCATACCAGCCCCAATAGAAAGTTCCCATACACAGCCCAATAGAAAGTCCCATACACAGCCTCATAGAAAGTCCCATAGACTGCCCCTAGAAAGTCCCATACACAGTCCCATACACTGCCCCATAGATAGTTTGATACACAGCTCAATAGAAAGTCCTATACACAACCCCATAGAAAGTCCCATACATAACCCTATAGAAAGTCCCATACACAGCCCCATAGAAAGTCCCATAGACTGCCCCATAGAAAGTCCCATACAGCCCCATAGAAGAATCCCATACACAGCCCCATAGAAAGTCCCATAGACTGCCCCATTGAAAGTCCTATACACCAAAGCCCCATAGAAAGTCCCATCACACCCATAGAAAGTCCCATACAGAGCCAATAGAAAGTCCATACACAGTCCCATAGAAAGTCCCATACACAGCCCCATAGAAAGTCCCATACACAGCTCCATAGAAAGCCCCATACACAGCCCCATAGAAAGTCCCATACACAGCCCCATAGAAAATCTCATACACAGCCTCTAGAAAGTCCCATAGACTGCCCTACAGTAAGTCCCATACACTGCCCCATAGATAGTCCCATACACAGCTCCATAGAAAGTCCTATACACAACCCCATAGAAAGTCCCCTACATAACCCCATAGAAAGTCCCATACACAGCCCCATAGAAAGTCCCATAGACTGCCCCATAGAAAGTCCCATACACAGCCCCATAGACTGCCCCATTGAAAGTCGCATACACAGCCCCATAGAAAGTTCCATATACAGCCCCACAGTAAGTCCCATACACTGCCCCATAGATAGTCCCATATACAGCTCCATAGAAAGTCCTATACACAACCCCATAGAAAGTCCCATACATACCCCATAGAAAGTCCCATACACAGCCCCATAGAAGTCCCATAGACTGCCCCATTGAAAGTCCCATACACAGCCCCATAGAAAGTCCCATACAACAGCCCATAGAAGTCCCATACACAGCGCCATAGAAAATCCCATACACCCCATAGAAACCATACCAGCCCATAGAAATCCCATACAGAGCCCATAGAAAGTCCAATACACAGTCACATAGAAAGTCCCATACACAGCCCCATAGAAAGTCCCATAGACTGCCCCATAGAAAGTCCCATACACATCCCCATAGAAAGTCCCATACACAGCCCCATAGAAAGTCCCATACACAGCCCCATAGAAAGTCCCATAGACTGCCCCATAGAAAGTCCCATACACAGCCCATAGAAAGTCCCATACACAGCCCCATAGAAGTCCCATAGACTCCCCACTAAAGTCCCATACCTGCCCATAGATAGTCCCATACACGCTCCATAGAAAGCCTATACACAATTCCATAGAAAGTCCCATACACAAGCCCATGAAAGTCCCATAGACTGCCCCATAGAAAGTCCCATACACAGCCCCATAGAGTCCCATACACAGCCCCATAGACTGCCCCATTGAAAGTCGCATACACAGCCCCATAGAAAGTTCCATATACAGCCCCACAGTAAGTCCATATGTTAGGTTTTTATATTCTGTATAATCACGTAGCCTAATACAGACCCATTTTGTTTTCGACTCCATTTTGTGCACATATTACTTAGTCTGTTTTTCTCAAAATGTACCAAGCTGTACCTAGCCCAGCTGTTTCTCATGGCCATAGATAATACGTTATCTCAAGGTTTCTGCCTCCTATGTCAACTTCTCTATTCTCGCATTCCAAACGTGTTTTATTATTTGTTTACAGACATAAAGTCTGGTAAAGCCCCTTTTCGTCATGCAAGGTTTTTCCTTTGTTTCATATATGCCAAGTATGACCCAAATAAACTGAGATAGTTTTCAGTACATGCCCTGTGTGGGTGTGAATTCTGTCTCCCGCAGCTGTGAGGCTTTTTCAGTGTTCTAAGAAACTAGGCATCAAATAATGGTGTGGACCAGTGTAGGATATATATTCTTACACCATACACTGCCCCATAGATAGTCCCATATACAGCTCCATAGAAAGTCCTATACACAACCCCATAGAAAGTCCCATCATAACCCCATAGAAGTCCCATACACAGCCACCCCATAGAAAGTCCCATAGACTGCCCCATAGAAAGTCCCATAGACTGCCCCTAGAAAGTCCCATACATAGCCCCATAGAAGTCCCATACACAGCCCCATAGATAGTCCCATACACAGACCCATAGAAATCCCATAGACTGCCCCATTGAAAGTCCCATACACAGCCCCTAGAAGTCCCATACACACCCCATAGAAAGCCCCATACACCCCCATAGAAATCCCATACACAGCGCCATAGAAAATCCCATACACAGCGCCATAGAAATCCCATACACAGCCCCATAGAAATCCCATACAGAGCCCTAGAAAGTCCAATACACAGTCACATAGAAAGTCCCATACACAGCCCCATAGAAAGTCCCATACACTCCCCATAGAAAGTCCCTACACAGCCCCATAAAGTCCCATACACAGCCCCATAGAAAGTCCCATAGACTGCCCCATAGAAAGTCCCGTACACAGCCCCAATGAAAGTCCCCATACACAGCCCCATAGAAAGTCCCTACACTCCCATAGAAAGTCCCATAACGCCCCATTGAAAGTCGCATACACAGCCCCATAGAAAGTTCCATATACAGCCCCACAGTAAGTCCCATACACTGCCCCATAGATAGTCCCATACACAGCTCCATAGAAAGTCCTATACACAACCCCATAGAAAGTCCCGTACACAGCCCCATAGAAAGTCCCATAGACTGCCCCATAGAAGTCCCATACACAGCCCCATAGAAATCCCATACACAGCCCCATAGACTGCCCCATTGAAAGTCCGCATACACAGCCCCATAGAAGTCCCATACACAGCCCCTAGAAAGTCCCTAACTGCCCCATAGAAAGTCCCATACACAGCCCCATAGAAAGTCCCATACACAGCCCCATAGAAAGTCCCATAGACTGCCCCATAGAAAGTCCCATACACAGCCCCATAGACTGCCCCATTGAAAGTCGCATACACAGCCCCATAGAAAGTTCCATATACAGCCCCACAGTAAGTCCCATACACTGCCCATAGATAGTCCCTATACAGCTCCATAAAGTCCTATACACAACCCCATAGAAAGTCCCATACATAACCCAATAGAAAGTCCCATACACAGCCCCATAGAAAGTCCCATATACTGCCCCATAGAAAAGTCCCATAATGCCCCATAGAAAGTCCCATACAGCCCCAATAAAGTCCATACCGGCCCATAGATAGTCCCATACACAGACCAGAAAGTCCCATAGACTGCCCCATTGAAAGTCCCATACACAGCCCCATAGTAAAGTCCCATCCATAGCCCCATAGAAGCCCCATACACAGCCCCATAGAAAGTCCCATACACCCGCCATAGAAAATCCCCATAACAGCCCATAGAAACCCATACCGCCCAAGATCCCATACAGAGCCCCATAGAAAGTCATACACAGTCACATAGAAAGTCCATACACAGCCCCATAGATAGTCCCATCACAGCCCCATAGAAATCCCATACACAGCCCCATAGAAAGTCCCATAACACAGCCCATAGAAACGTCCCATACACAGCCCCATAGAAAGTCCCATAGACGCCCCATAGAAAGTCCCATAGACTGGCCCCATAGAAAGTCCCATACACAGCCCCACTAGAAGTCCCATACACAGCCCCATAGAAAGTCCCATAGACTGCCCCATTGAAAGTCGCATACACAGCCCCATAGAAAGTTCCATATACAGCCCCACAGTAAGTCCCATACACTGCCCCATAGATAGTCCCATACACAGCTCCATAGAAAGTCCTATACACAACCCCATAGAAAGTCCCATACATAACCCCATAGAAAGTCCCATACACAGCCCCATAGAAAGTCCCATAGACTGCCCCATAGAAAGTCCCATAGACTGCCCCATAGAAAGTCCCATACATAGCCCCATGGAAAGTCCCATACACAGCCCCATAGAAAGTCCCATACACAGACCCATAGAAAGTCCCATAGACTCCATTGAAAGTCCATACACAGCCCCATAGAAAGTCCTATACCAGCCCCATAGAAAGCCCCATACACACCCCATAGAAAGTCCCATACACAGCGCCATGAAAAATCCCATACACAGCGCCATAGAAATCCCATACACAGCCCCATAGAAAGTCCCATACAGGCCCATAGTCCAATACACATCACATAGAAAGTCCCATACACAGCCCCATAGATAGTCCCATACACAGCCCCATAGATAGTCCCTAACACCCCCATAGATAGTCCCAACCACCCCATAGATAGTCCCATACACAGCCCCATAGTAGTCCCATACACAGCCCCATAGATAGTCCCATACACGCCCCTAGCTAGTCCCATACACAGCCCCATAGATAGTCCCATACACAGCCCCATAGAAAGTCCCATACACAGCCCCATAGAAAGTCCCATACAACAGCCCGATAGAAAGTCCCATACACAGCCCCATAGAAAGTCCCATACAAGCCTTAGAAAGTCCCATACACAGCCCCTTAGAAAGTCCCATTCACAGCTCCATAGAAAGTCCCATACACAGCCCCATAGAAAAGTCCCATACACAGCCCCATAGAAAGTCCAATACCAACCCATAGAAAGTCCAATACATAGCTCGATATCTTTGTGCACCTAAATAGGTTTGTTGAATCATGTTACTTCTCCCTTTTTTTTTCCGATTTCCTTTGCAGTTCTGGGCTATGAGTGAGCAGGACAACAATTGCCTAACCCACTGAAATTAAGAGGATTCTGTGTGTTACAGGTGACAGCTTTTTGACAGCTATGTGATTTTGTCCAGATCAGCCCAGACCCAAGTATAAGCCGAGGGGAGGCTTTTAGGATGAAAAGGTAAAATTTTCGGCTTATACTCGAGTATATATAGTGATTACGCTTCATTGCTTGCATATATGTTTAAACTCTTGTATTTTATTCGTTATATATGTTGTAGTTGAGTGCTAGGGTAGAAAAGTAATTTAGAATAAAGGTTTGAGCTGCATATACTTATATTTGTATATAATAAGGGCAAAACAGCTAAGGTCTATTATATGCCTGCTCCCTGTTTATATTCTCCGCCCCTTTAAGGGGCATGTCCACCCCCAAACAAAAATTAGCCCACCACTGGCCCCACTGTTTAGTGTTACATAGTAACATAGTAACATAGTAATTAAGGTTGAATAAAGACATTCGTCCATCAAGTCCAACCTATTCCCTTTTTTTTTTTTTTTTTTAACCCTACCTAACAGTTGATCCAGAGGAAGGCAAAAAACCCCAGCTAAAAAAGGGGGGGAAATTCCTTCCTGACTCCAAACGGCAATCGGAAAGTATCCCTGGATCAACCAGATCTATATGCATAATACCAGTAATTCTCATATTTTTTAGTTTTAGAAACTTATCCAGCCTTTTTTAAAGTTATTCAATGAACTTGCCATTACCACCTCTGCTGGAAGCCACAGTTCTCACATTTCACACGTTCTCACTGTAAAGAAACCTCTCCTAACTTGAAGTGAACTTCTTTTCTTCCAACCTTAAAGGATGTCCACGAGTCCTCTGATATGACCTATTAGTGAACAATGCACCAGAGAGTTCACTGTATGGGCCATTAATTATTTGTATAAGGTTATCATGTCCCCACGCAACCCGCCTCTTCTCCAATGTAAACAGCCCTAACTTGTCTAATCTGCCTCATATTCAAGCCCCTCCATTCCCTTATTAATTTAGTTGCCTTCTCTTGGACTGCTTCCATTTCCAAGATGCCCTTTTGTATATGGGATTCCAAAACTGCACCGCATATTCCAAATGAGGCCTTACCAGTGCCTTGTAAAGAGGAGAATAATATTTTTCTCTCTTGAATCCATTCCCCTCTTTATACAAGACAATATCTTGCTAGCTCTAGCTGTTGCTACCTGGCATTGTTGCTACAGCTAAGTCTGTTATCTACCAGAACCCCCAAATCTCTTTCCATTTCAGATGCACCTAACACAGAGTTATTTATGGTGTAGGTGGCACAGGGATTATTAAATCCCAAATGCACACTTACATTTATCAACATTGAATCTCATCATGCCATTCTGCTGCCCATTTTGATAATCTATCTAGGTGTGCTTGCAGCACTGCACATCATTGGAAGTTTCCAAAGCTCTGCATAATTTAGTGTCATCAGCAAACACAGAGACCTTGCTCTCAATGCCCCCCTTCTAAGTCATTTATAAACAGATTAAACAGAAGCGGCCCCAGTACAGAACCCTGAGGAACTCCGCTTAGAACTTTAGCCCACATAGATGTAGCTCCATTAACCACCACTCTCTGTTTGCGGTCCAATAACCAGTTCTCTATCCATGAACAAATGTTTTCTTCAAGGCCAACAGTCCTCAGTTTATACATTAGTCGCCTATGTGGCACAGTATCAAAGGCTTTTGCAAAATCCAAATATACCACATCCACAGCTGTGCCTGAATCTAACTTCTTACTCACTTCTTCATAAAAACCAATTAATTTGTCTGGCATGATCATTTCTCTAAATCCATGCTGACTACTACTATAAGATGATCTCTGGAGACAAAGTCAAGGATATGATCCCTTAACAAAGTTTCATCACCTTCCCTACCACTGATGTTAGGCTTACAGGTCTATGTTACCAGGCTGTGAACGACTACCTTTTTTGAATATTGGTATTACATTGGCTTTTTTCTCCAATCCAGCGGCACATCCCCGAACAAAAGTGAATCTGAAAAGATGAGACACAGTGGTCTTGCTAGAACTGAACTAAAAAAACCTTAACTTACCTCTCGGCTACAAATGGTTCTCCTGCAGTGCCTGTCCAAGGTCCAGGCTCCCCTCCTTTGAACCACATTAAAAGTAATTTAGAACAAAGGTTTGAGCTGCATATTCTTGTTTTTGTATGCAGTAAAGATACGTGCGATTAGCTGTTTAAAAGACCGTGGCAAACCAGCAGAACTTTTAAACAGCTGATCGAATGTATCTTTACTGCATAAACTGATCACAGATGCTCTGGGCCATATAGTTACAACACTGTAAGTTCATTCCTTTCTGGCAAGGGTATCTTCCTCCTCCCTCTGCTACAAGAGTTTTTTTTATATGCTTGAGCATTTTCAGAGGAGGCAGCAAGGGAAACAGCAGTCAATCATTGGTTGTGATGTCAGCAGTCATAGTCTTGATGACTGTATAGAGGGAGGGACCAGCTTCTTAGAAAGATGGCTTTAAAATGTTGATATATCCTACTTTGTCCTCTGAATTACAATTAGTGACTTGGTTCTAGCTTGAGCATGCTTAGAAGAGACAGCTAGGGGATTGGCTGTGATATCAACTGTCAAATCCATAACTGACAGTTGCTAACTGAAGAACATGGAAACAGAAACAGGGGAAACAGGACATTGTGTAGGATTTCAGGTTTCAAGTTACACTTATATACTATATATATTTCAGATTTCAAATTATTACAGTTTAGGATTTTGGGGGTGATTTACTGTATAAGTTTCAAGGTGTCTTTCACGTCTACTGCAAGAAACTTAATTCTGTGCAAAAAAAACCAAAAGTAAAAAAGTTTATTTTGGATACATTAGTTTAAAAACACCTTAAGGGCTATGCCACACTTATGAGTTTTTCACCCATTTGCACACGAATTTTGCTTGCGATTGCATATACGATTTTTGTTAGAGTGTAAATCGCAGGAACGTAAAAGTTCACGTGATTTACGATGCGCATGTGAAGCAAACACATGCGTTTCCATAATGTTAAGTAGCAAAATCACATGTGCAAACGCAGAACAACGTGCGACAACCACTAGAATCGCACGCGTAATTGTGTGCGATAACGCCGTGATTATGCATGTGCTTTGGTGCTTTACTGTAGTGGGGCCTCAGTCTAAGGGCTAGGCCATACTAGTGCGATTTCCGTGCATTTGTGCTCGTGTTTGCGCATGTGGGTTTTTTTGCATTTCACTTTGGGTGCGTTGGGATTGCGCATCCATTTGCGATATGCAATCCCATGCGAACACACCATTTTTATGCGGAATCGCATGCGATTTGCTATCACAAAAGGAGAAATCGCTGACGCACGGAAATCACATTTAAATTGATGCAGTGTGGCCGTGGCCTAGATCTAGAGAATTTCGATTCACATTGGTAAAAGCTAAATAGTCAAAGGTTCTCAGAGGTTATTTTGGGGTGTTCTTGTATTTCGCAAAATATATATTGACCACAAATTATGGATATTACCGATCACTATTACAGCCAAGTTTTATTTTTTATTTCTTTTATCTTTTTTTCAGATTATTTCTGGTTTTATATTGTCAGTTCATTTCAGGTGTTATTAAGACATTTAACTTTATTTTATGACAAGAGCTGAATTAAATATAAATGTCTGCAAAAATCATTTTGGGCACCACTGTTCATTTGGTATGAAATGAGCAAATTGATTATGAATAAATGTAACTTCTTCCTCCTGATCACAGCATGTACAAATTATTTTCTGATGTTCCCTGGTGGTAAAAGAACTTTTAGAGGAAAATAACTGTTTTTGATTTAATTAAAGATAATTGTCATAGTTATTTTCCTAATAGGAAATATCTTTTGTGGTGTGGAAAATCTCATTTTGGCTATCTGTTGTTGGAATTTACATTGGTTATTGCAGTAATCCTAGCTAGCAATTTAGTAAAATGGTACTGTGTGCACTGATAACTGTTCAAAGTTTGTGACTAATGATGGGCATGGACACAACGACAAGCTCGTAAGATTGGATTGGCTGACAGAATTTTTTCTCACTGGCCCATAGGAAAATTTAAATACGAATGTCTGCCGATCGTCCATACACATCCGCCAATTGTATGATGTCGGAATAACCCAATATTATACGACCACGATTGTTGCTTACCCACCATAAAACTGCTTATGATCCCCATAAGTCATGCTTGTTGAAATGAGAGATGATGGAAATATATAATTTTCCTTTAAAATCATCCTGAAAGTCTCCCCTCGGCTTAAATTTGGGTCTGGGCTAATCTGGATGCTTGAAGCAGTGGCGTAACTGCTGCCCTCCGCCACCACCACAATTAAAAGACTGGACACGAACTTCTGGAACCAAAACGGAAGTTCGAGTCCAGTCTTGCTGATCGTGCATATGTTTCATTCATATGTGTAGAAGAAATAAACAGCACACTACTCGTAGTCCAGTACCCGGTGCAACTGTAAGGAATATATCTGATTTATTCCCAATAAACAATGTCTGGAACGACACAGCACTCAGGATTTGCTTCCATATTTATTCATGCATCTATATCAAACGTACATATAAGCAACGTTTTGGGGGAAACATACTCCCCTTCTTCAGGCGACTAATGATAACAGATATATGTCCATACTTGTTCACATACAGAATATAAAGCCTGTTACAGGAAGTGACACACCCCAGTCCCTCCCCTTCATTCAGTTACACAAAGGCCATGGCGGCCATCCTGAAAACATTACATCCCAATGTTAACCATCCAGTATAAAGGAAAACAGACCTGAAATTGTATCAAATGAACAAATAGAGATCGAAATCTCTATTAATCCATTTGGATACAGAGAATTATTTTATGTACCCACCATACTCCCTTTGTCGTAATTTGTCGTAATTTGGGTCGTAATTTGGTCTAACTAACTCTAGAACCATAAATTTAAGATCATTTTCGTTGTGTCCTGCTTCCACATAATGTTTTGGTACAGGCAATTTATATCACAGAGTCTAATGCTTGATCGGTGTTCGAGATCCTAGACTTATGGACTGTGTGGTCTCTCCCTACATATAGATGACCACAGGGACACCAAAAACATACACAACGAATTTCTATCGCATGATAACGCCCCTCTCAGTTTGTGTGACTTCCCAGTGTACAAAGGTATCACCCCTATGAACATATTTGCACTGGGTACAGTGGGCACAAGGGAACATACCCATTTCTTAGTACTTAAAAAGTGATAGGGCCTATTGGATTGACTTTTAAACATAGATCTAACAACTTGGTTGCCAATTGTCCGTCCCCTACGATATGATACCAATGGAGGTTGAGAAATTCTGTCACCATTGGAAATGCTTGTCCTAGCAAGCCAATGTTTATGTATGACGTTGCCCACACAATCAGTGGCCAATGCCATAGTCAGTTATAATGGTATATGCTTAGCTGTTCTCAGTATTGTATCTCTATCTCTGAGTGTACCCTGTAAGGGACTTACACAATATCTCCTCAGGGTAACCCCTATTTCTTAGCTTCATGTACATCTCTTTGGTTTGTATCTCCTTCCTTTTACTATCCATAACTATCCTGTCTACCCTAGTGAATTGGCTTACCGGAATGGACCTTTTCACATGTTTTCGGGTGATAGCTCTGGAAGGATAAACTGATTCCTATCGTGGGCTTGGAGTATAATTCGCTAAGGAAACAACCTTCCCCTTTTTTCACTCTAACATCTAAAAAGCAGATCACGCTAGGATCACAAGTTAAGGTATATTTGATTGTCGAATGTAATTTTTTATATCCGTGTGGAGTTTCCCCAGGGATCCAATGTCGCCCCATGAGAGAGGAGAAAATATAGTCTATATACCTCCACCAGGCCAAACAAAGCCCGGTGAAGGCAGAAAGTATATAATAAACTCTCTCCTCAAGCCATGCCTTAAAGGCATTGGCATAAGCAGGGGCGGCATTGGATCCCATGGCGGGTCCCACCAGCTGCTGGTAACACCCACCATTAATAAGAAATAGCTCTCTGTTAATACAATACCTAGACCTTGTGAAAAAAGACATTTGTTGATCACTGTATTGGCCACTCCTGGACAACATCCTCTGTACAGCCGCAATACCCTGATCGTGTGGTATAGATGTGTACAGAGAGAAACGTCCAGCCAATACAATCTCATCATCATGATCAATGTGTAAAGCCTGTAATTTGCTGAAAATGGAACCGATTCCAGCCACTATGGGCCTACCTGGCGGCTGGAAGGTTCTTGTGTACCTTGGGAAGGGTATAAAAAATAGGAATAATAGGATGCATTACATCAAAAATCTCCTTCATCTGAGATTATGTCATTATTATATGCTTCACCCAACATAGCATCTATACGATTTCTTAATGTCCCATGTGGGATCTCTCGAAATCTGCTTGTATTTCCGGTGATGTTAAATTAGATGTACAACCAAATCATCATTATACTATACAATTATACTAATCATTGTGTATCTTGCTTCACTTTATTAGTAAACACCCCCACCCTGGATATATGGATGGAGGTACAAACAAGCTTTTAGATTGTAAACCCAAGTCCCTCATAGATGTCATGGTTCTCTTTTGGACTCTCTCTTATAACCTCCAGTTTGTCCGAAAAATGGCCTTCAGGCGTACCCTGCGAAAAAAAGCATATGTCTATCTCCATCTGGAATATCCATTTTAGTAGTAGGGCAGAAACCCAACCCCTTATTAGTACTCTTATCTGGGCCTCATCTAATGTTGCCTTAGAGAGATTAAGTACTATGTCTGCAGTTTCCTCTCTCTCCATGTCCCTTTGGCAGTTGTTCTGAACGCCACTGATGAAGGCGTTGTTTGTGGTCACGTGAGCATTCCGCCGTCACACATCCCCTTCCTCTTGTGCGTTCCATAGTGGACCAATCATAGACCGTGCCTTTCTCCTAGTCCGATTGGTCCCTGGCAAATTTCAAACATTTGAACTCTCCCCCCTCCTACGGTGATTCTATGGGGCTGTGCATGGGACTTTCTATGGACTTCTATGGGCCATTTATGGGACTTTCTATGGGGCCTTGTATGGGACTTTCTATTAGACTGTCTGTGGAACTTTCTATTGGACTGTCTGTGGAACTTTCTATTGGACTGTCTGTGGAACTATCTATGGGGCTGTCTATGGGAGAAAGTAACCCTTGGCTTATACTGCGAGTCAATCAGTTTTACTCGTTTTTCAGGTAAAAGTAAGTACTTCTGCTTATACTTGGATCCACTTATATTCAAGTATATACGGTAAAAAAAAACCAATGAGATAATCCAGCATTGGATCTATATTCATTTCACTGTGGGGTTGTAATTGCTCTTTAAAATTAACACACAAGACATACATCCAAAAATCCCAGTTGTAAATATTGAAACCATCAGTCATTGAATAATTTTAACGAGATTGAAAATTCCTGCCTAGCCAATTTTAATTTAATTAATACTTCTATGTAATAAAAACCACACCACATTAATTTAATTTTAGAATGAGAACTTTGGTGTAGTGATTGCTCCCTCTCGTAATTGCTACTTATACTTAAAATGTGGTCATTCTTCTTACATTTAATTATGAAACTTTTGTACCCACATCATCTAGGCTACCTATGGAGAATGATTAATCTAACATATTGTAATAAAGACACAGGCGTGGGTGGAACTGCATTGTATCTAATTTAAGAAGTGACACCATTTAAGACCTTCAAGCATTTAGCTGACATGTGAATAGTGGATGTGCAAGTACTTGTAGTCTTCTGTTTTTCCTTATCAACACAGCAAAGATTTTTGTCTTTCTGTTGAGTTTTGTAAGAGTATTTATTAGCACAGCCTTTACTCAGCCAGATACGCATTTACAACAGGAATATTTGCCAGTTTCAGACTCATGATGAGAAAAAAAGCATGTCTATGAGTCTCAATCTCTCCTTGGATAACATGCTGAGTTAAGACTAAAAAAGAAGAAAACATTTGATATTTTAGTGATTACTATATGTTGTTTCTAAAAAGAATTAGGCACCAGGATTGCATTTTCTATTTGTTGCTCCTCCTTCAATTCAGGGCCAGGGAAGCAGGGGGAGCAACCGCAGGGGGGGCTCAGGAGCCAAGGGGCCCTGTCTTTTTATTTTTCCTATCACAGATATAGCCTCCTCCCAGAAAATCACTGTGAATGAAGCATGGTAGGGCTCCCATTATAGTTTTGCTGGGGGCCCAGTGGTTCCTAGTTATGCCACTGCTTCTATTTATTCTGCAATTTTATTGGTGTGTGACATTTTGTCATTTTATGTTCTCTACGAAAAATAACTTTCAAAAAACTCACCAAGATTAGCAGACCTGAGGTTGCTTCTAATGTATACCTGTGCTGTGTAGATATTTGGTAATACTTCACTCTCCTTCTCATTAGCTTCTTAAAGGGAACTACAGCAGAGTAATCACCTTTAGGTTTGAAGGCTAGAAATGCTGCACTTACACATTACACTGAATTAACTGACCTTATTAATTTTATAGTTTTTTTAATAGTTTCATAGTGACCCAAAAATCTATTTGAAGTTTTTGAAGTTAAAGGGCATGTCCACCCTTTAATACAACTTTAGTATGGGATATGATCCCCCCATCATTACTTACCTCTCTCTTCGCATTCCCTTCCCGCCCTCTGCTTGCATAGAACTGTAAGCAGGGGGCGGGACCGGCAGCCACGCTCGGTGATTGGCCGAAAGTCAGCCAATCATGAACGTGGCTGCTGGCAGTTCAGAACGGCGAAGGAGAGAGGTAGTATAATGATCAGGGGCTTTCGGGCATTAATATTATACGGTTGGAGCTGGGGAAGCATTACCTTCACACTACTAAAAGGGTTTTACATTTGGGGGAGGGAGACCAAACGGGAGGGAGAGGGAGGGGGGAGGCCTGCAGTGCACATGCCAAACTTCTGCCGGGAGGGGAGAGCAGAGCAGAGTCCTATATGGACTCTGCTACCCTCCTGGTGGCCATTTTTGGACTTTGGGGGGATTGCAGGAGAACCATTTGGAGCTGGATGTAGGTAAGGAGTTTACTACACTACAGACGGGGCCAGTAGTGGGGGAATTATAGTTTTGGGGGTGGACTTGCCCTTTAAAACAGGAGAGAAACTAAATTTTTCAACTTAAGACTTGCTCCGTAGCTCGGAGTTTCCCATTGTGCTTAGTTCTTGGGTTGTGTGCCCAACTGTGGCTGTGCCACTAACGCATTTTTACACGTTTGCACATTCGATTTCGATTCAAAATCTCACACGCAATTGCATGGTAACGTGTGTCCATGCAGTTGTGCTGCAATTTCTCAATAATTGTTATTGGAGCGCATTCGATTCGCAAAAAAATGGTGATCGCAGGCGCTTCAAAAAATGGATTGCAACATCGCACATAGTGGCATTGGCCACACAATTTAAATGTACTGGTGTGCGATTCTCACAAGCTAATGGATCCAAACATGGTTTGAAAACAAGAATCATCACTTTGTGGCCTGCCCTTAACAAACAGTCATTTAGTGATATAAAAAATTCATTTTTTGCGGCAGCAATGATATTCACAACACCACATTTCTTGGTTTGATGGGTGAACTACAACTTTCAGCATTCCTTACCAGACAGTTCTCATAACATATTTATTGCCTTGAAAGATCCAATTTTGGTAACATGAGAGTAACTCTGTCCAGTTTATGGTGAGGCCACACTGTAACACGCCCCTAGCTAACGTTGCGAATGCGCTCTGATTAATGGATCACCATGCAGAGCACAGTTGCACTCTAGTGTGGGCCACATCAAATGGGCCCACACTAGTGCGCACAATAAAAGCGCATTCAGATCAAGCTTAAAAGCGCATCAGTTTTGATCTAGCCCTAAGGGTGCTCGGAGGTGTAGTTTACATGACAATGAAAAAGCATTGTAGGGTCATATTATTCCCGCCCTAATGTTTATTAAATAGGAATTAATGGGTCTCCTGAGAACATTACATTTAAAAGAATAATGCATATCAAACTGGTTACAAATAGGAGTCACACAAGAAGGCAGATTTCTGAATACCCTCCAACATTCCTTTGTTTTTTACACATATTGAATATGTTTCTGCATATGTGAATTATCTGACATCTGGTAATTATCCTTTAACATACATGTCAATTTCTCCCTAAAATGAAACAATGTGCGGTGCAGGGTCTACATAAAATCTATAGGCGCTGCGGCCACCTGAAGCACTTCCAAGCATGCCAGAAACTGGCAAGAAAGCAGTGTTTTAACATACACAGCCCCATAGAAAGTTCCATATACAGCCCCACAGTAAGTCCCATATGTTAGGTTTTTATATATTCTGTATAATCACGTAGCCTAATAGCAGCCATTTTGTTTTCGACTCCATTTTGTGCACATATTACTTAGTCTGTTTTTCTCAAAATGTACCAAGCTGTACCTAGCCCAAGCTGTTTCTCATGGCCATAGATAATACGTTATCTCAAGGTCTTCTGCCTCCTATGTCAACTTGTCTCTATTCTCGCATTCCAAGACATGTTTTATTATATTGTTTACAGACATAAAGTCTGGTAAAGCCCCTTTTCGTCATGCAAGGTTTTTCCTTTGTTTCATATATGCCAATGTATGACCCAAATAAACTGAGATAGTTTTCAGTACATGCCCTGTGTGTGTGTGAATTCTGTCTCCCGCAGCTGTGAGGCTTTTTCAGTGTTCTAAGAACTAGGCATCAAATAATGGTTGGACCAGTGTAGGATATATTATTCTTACACCATACACTGCCCCATAGATAGTCCCATATACAGCTCCATAGAAAGTCCTATACACAACCCCATAGAAAGTCCCATACATAACCCCATAGAAAGTCCCATACACAGCCCCATAGAAAGTCCCATAGACTGCCCCATAGAAAGTCCCATAGACTGCCCCATAGATAGTCCCATACACAGCCCCATAGATAGTCCCATACACAGCCCCATAGATACCATTTTAGATAAAGTCCCATAGACTGCCCCATAGAAAGTCCCATACACAGACCCATAGAAAGTCCCATACACAGCCCCATAGAAAGCCCCATACACAGCCCCATAGAAAGTCCCATACACAGCGCCATAGAAAATCCCATACACAGCGCCATAGAAAATCCCATACACAGCCCCATAGAAAGTCCCATACAGAGCCCATAGAAAGTCCAATACACAGTCACATAGAAAGTCCCATACCAGCCCCATAGAAAGTCCCATACACTGCCCCATAGAAAGTCCCATACACAGCCCCATAGAAAGTCCCATACACAGCCCCATAGAAAGTCCCATAGACTGCCCCATAGAAAGTCCCGTACACAGCCCCATAAAGTCCCATACACAGCCCCTAGAAAGTCCACTAACAGTCCATAGAAAGTCCTAGACTGCCCATTGAAAGTCGCATACACAGCCCCATAGAAAGTTCCATATACAGCCCCACAGTAGTCCATACACTGCCCATAGATAGTCCATAACCTCCATAGAAAGTCCTATACAACCCCATAGAAAGTCCCGTACACAGCCCCATAGAAAGTCCCATAGACTGCCCCATAGAAAGTCCCATACACAGCCCCATAGAAAGTCCCATACACAGCCCCATAGACTGCCCCATTGAAAGTCCCATACACAGCCCCATAGAAAGTCCCATACACAGCCCCATAGAAAGTCCCATAGACTGCCCCATAGAAAGTCCCATACACAGCCCCATAGAAAGTCCCCATACAAAGCCCCCATAGAAAGTCCATAGATGCCCCATAGAAAGTCCCATACAACAGCCCCATAGACTGCCCATTGAAAGTCGCATACACAGCCCCATAGAAAGTTCATATACAGCCCCACAGTAAGTCCCATACACTGCCCCATAGATAGTCCCATATACAGCTCATAGAAAGTCCTATACACAACCCCATAGAAAGTCCCTACATAACCCCATAGAAAAGCCCATACACAGCCCCAAGACAAGTCCCATAGACTGCCCCACTAGAAAGTCCCATAGACTGCCCATAAAGTCCCATACATAGCCCCATAGAAAGTCCCAACTACAAGCCCCATAGATAGTCCCATACACAGACCCAAGAAAGTCCCATAGCTGCCCATTGAAAGTCCCAAAACAGCCCCATAGAAAGTCCCATACATAGCCCCATAGAAGCCCATACACAGCCCCATAGTAGAAGTCCCATACACAGCGCCATAGAAAATCCCATACCAGCGCCATAGAAAATCCCATACACAGCCCCATAGAAAGTCCCAGACAGGGCCATAGAAAGTCCAATACACAGTCACATAGAAGTTCCATACACAGCCCCATAGATAGTCCCATACACAGCCCATAGAAAGTCCCATCACAGCCCCATAGAAAGCCCATACACAGCCCCATAGAAAGTCCCATTACACAGCCCCATAGAAAGCCCATAGAGCCCCATAGAAGTCGCCATAATAGGACATGCCCCATAGAAAGTCCCATACAAGCCCCATAGAAAGTCCCATACACAGCCCCATAGAAAGGCCCATAGACTGCCCCATGAAAGTCGCATACACAGCCCCATAGAAAGTTCCATACAGCCCCACAGAAGTCCCATACACTGCCCCATAGATAGTCCATAAAGCTCCCATAAGAAAGTCCTATACACAACCCCATAGAAAGTCCCATACAAACCCCATAGAAAGTCCATACACAGCCCATAGAAAGTCCCATAGACTGCCCCATAGAAAGTCCCCATAGAATGCCCATAGAAAGTCCATACATGCCCCATAGAAAGTCCCATACACAGCCCCATAGAAAGTCCATACACAGACCCATAGAAAGTCCATAGACTGCCCCATTGAAAGTCCATACAGCAGCCCATAGAAAGTCCTATACACAGCCCCATAGAAAGCCCCATACACAGCCCCATAGAAAGTCCCATACCAGCGCCATATAGAAAATCATACACAGCGCCATAGAAAATCCCATACACAGCCCCATAGAAAGTCCACTACAGAGCCCATAGAAAGTCCAATACACAAGTCACATAGAAGTCCCATACACAGCCCATAGATAGTCCATACAAGCCCCATAGATAGTCCCATACACAGCCCCATAGAAGTCCCTACACAGCCCATAGATAGTCCCATACACAGCCCCATAGATAGTCCATACACAGCCCCATAGATAGTCCCATACACAGCCCCATAGATAGTCCCATAACACAGCCCCATAGATAGTCCCATACACAGCCCCATAGAAAGTCCCATACACAGCCCCATAGAAAGTCCCATACACAGCCCGATAGAAGTCCCATCACAAGCCCCATAGAAAGTCCCATACACAGCCCTTAGAAAGTCCCATACACAGCCCTTAGAAAGTCCCATTACAGCTCCATAGAAAGTCCCATACACAGCCCCATAGAAAGTCCCATACACAGCCCCATAGAAAGCCAATACACAACCCCATAGAAAGTCCAATACATAGCTCGATATCTTTTGTGCAGCCTAAATAGGTTTGTTGAATCATGTTACTTCTCCCTTTTTTTCCGATTTCCTTTGCAGTCTGGGCTATGAGTGAGCAGGACAACAATGCCTAACCCACTGAAATTAAGAGGATTCTGTGTGTTACAGGTGACAGCTTTTTGACAGCTATGTGATTTTGTCCAGATCAGCCCAGACCCAAGTATAAGCCGAGGGGAGGCTTTTAGGATGAAAAGGTAAAATTCTCGGCTTATACTCGAGTATATATAGTGATTACGCTTCATTGCTTGCATATATGTTTAACTCTTGTATTTTATTCGTTTATATATGTGTAGTTGAGTGCTAGGGTAGAAAAGTAATTTAGAATAAAGGTTTGAGTGCATATACTTATATTTGTATATAATAAAGGGCAAAACAGCTAAGGTCATTATATGCCTGCTCCCTGTTTATATTCTCCGCCCCTTTAAGGGGCTGTCCACCCCCAAAACAAAAATTTAGCCCACCACTGGCCCACTGTTTAGTGTTACATAGTAACATAGTAACATAGTAATTAAGGTTGAATAAAGACATTCGTCCATCAAGTCCAACCTATTCCCTTTTTTTTTTTTTTTTTTAACCCTACCTAACAGTTGATCCAGAGGAAGGCAAAAAACCCCAGCTAAAAAAGGGGGGGAAAAATTCCTTCCTGACTCAAACGGCAATCGGAAAGTATCCCTGGATCAACCAGATCTATATGCATTAATACCAGTAATTCTCAATATTTTTAGTTTTAGAAACTTATCCAGGCCTTTTTTAAAGTTATTCAATGAACTTGCCATTACCACCTCTGCTGGAAGACAGTCCACAGTTTCACCGTTTCCACTGTAAAGAAACCTCTCCTAACTTGAAGATGAAACTTCTTTTCTCCAACCTTAAAGGATGTCCACGAGTCCTCTGATATGACCTATTAGTGAACAATGCACCAGAGAGTTCACTGTATGGGCCATTATATATTGTATAAGGTTATCATGTCCCCACGCAACCGCCGCTTCTCAATGTAAACAGCCCAACTTGTCTAATCTGCCTGATATTCAAGCCCCTCCATTCCCCTTATTAATTTAGTTGCCCTTCTCTGGACTGCTTCCATTCCAAGATGTCCCTTTGTATATGGGATTCCAAAACTGCACCGCATATTCCAAATGAGGCCTTACCAGTGCCTTGTAAAGAGGGAGAATAATATTTTTCTCTCTTGAATCCATTCCCCTCTTTATACAGACAATATCTTGCTAGCTCTAGCTGTTGCTACTGGCATTGTTGCTACAGCTAAGTCTGTTATCTACCAGAACCCCCAAATCTCTTTCCATTTCAGATGCACTAACACAGGGTTATTTATGGTGTAGGTGGCACAGGGATTATTAAATCCCAAATGCATCACCTTACATTTATCAACATTGAATCTCATCTGCCATTTGTGCCCATTTTGATAATCTATCTAGGTGTGCTTGCAGCACTTGCACATCATTGGAAGTTCCAAAGCTCTGCATAATTTAGTTCATCAGCCAAACACAGAGACCTTGCTCTCAATGCCCCCTTCTAAGTCATTTATAAACAGATTAACAGAAGCGGCCCCAGTACAGAACCCTGAGGAACTCCGCTTAGAACTTTAGCCCAATATGATGTAGCTCCATTAACACACCACTCTCTGTTTGCGGTCCAATAACCAGTTCTCTGTCCATGAACAAATGTTTTCTTCAAGGCCAACAGTCCTCCGTTTATACATTAGTCGTATGTGGCACAGTATCAAAGGCTTTTGCAAAATCCAAATATACCACATCCACAGCTGTGCCTGAATCTAACTTCTTACTCACTTCTTCATAAAAACCAATTAAATTTGTCTGGCATGATCTATTTCTCATAAATCCATGCTGACTACTACTAATAAGATGATCTTGGAGACAAAGTCAAGGATATGATCCCTTAACAAAGTTTCCATCACCTTCCCTACCACTGATGTTAGGCTTACAGGTCTATAGTTACCAGGCTGTGAACGACTACCTTTTTGAATATTGGTATTACATTGGCTTTTTTCCAATCCAGCGGCACATCCCCAGACAAAAGTGAATCTGAAAAGATGAGAACAGTGGTCTTGCTAGAACTGAACTAAAAAAACCTTAACTTACCTCTCGGCTACAAATGGTTCTCCTGCAGTGCCTGTCCAAGGTCCAGGCCCCTCCTTTGAACCACAATTAAAAGTAATTTAGAACAAAGGTTGAGCTGCATATTTGTTTTTGTATGCAGTAAAGATACGTGCGATTAGCTGTTAAAAGAACGGTGGCAAACCAGCAGAACTTTTAAACAGCTGATCGAATGTATCTTTACTGCATAAATGATCACAGATGCTCTGGGCCATATAGTTACAACACTGTAGTTCCATTCCTTTTGGCAAGGGTTATTCCTCCTCTCTGTACAAGAGTTTTTTTTATATGCTTGAGCATTTCAGAGGAGGCAGAAGGGAAACAGCAGTCAATCATTGGTTGTGATGTCAGCAGTCAAGTCTTGATTGACTGTATAGGGAGGGACCAGCTTCTTAGAAGAATGGCTTTAAATATGTTGATATATCCTACTTTGTCCTCTGAATTACAATTAGTGACTTGGTTCTGAGCTTGAGCATGCTTAGAAGAGACAGCTAGGGGATTGGCTGTGATATCAACTGTCAAATCCATAACTGACAGTTGCTAACTGGAAGAACATGGAAACAGAAACAGGGGAAACAGGACATTGTGTAGGATTTCAGGTTTTCAAGTACAACTTTATACTATATATATTTCAGATTTCAAATTATTACAGTTTAGGATTTTGGGGGTGATTTACTGTATAAGTTTCAAGGGGTCTTTCACGTCTACTGCAAGAAACTTAATTCTGTGCAAAAAAAACACAAAAGTAAAAAAGTTTATTTTGGATACATTAGTTTAAAAACACCTTAAGGGCTATGCCACACTTTGAGTTTTTCACCCATTTGCACCACGAATTTTGTTGCGATTGCATATACGATTTTGTTAGAGTGTAAATCGCAGGAACGTAAAAGTTCACGTGATTTACGATGCGCATGTGATTAAGCAAACACATGCGTTTCCATAATGTTAAGTAGCAAAATCACATGTGCAAACGCAGAACAACGTGCGACAACGCACTAGAATCGCAGCGTAATTGTGTGCGATAACGCCGTGATTATGCATGTGTTTGGTGCGTTACACTGTAGTGGGGCCTCAGTCTAAGGGTAGGCCATACTAGTGCGATTCGTGCATTGTGCTCGTGTTTGCGCATGTGGTTTTTTTGCATTTCACTTTGGGTGCGTTGGGATTGCGCATCCATTTGCGATATGCAATCCCATGCGACACACCATTTTTAGCGGAATCGCGCGATTGCTATCCACAAAGGAGAACGAAGCGTGACGCACGGAAATCACATTTAAATTGATGCAGTGTGGCCGTGGCCTAGATTAGAGAATTTCGATTCACATTGGTAAAAAGCTAATAGTCAAAGGTTCTCAGAGGTTATTTTGGGGGTGTTCTTGTATTTCGCAAAATATATATTGACCACCAAATTATGGATATTACCGATCACTATTACAGCCAAGTTTTATTTTTTATTTTTTTTATCTTTTTTTAGATTATGTTGGTTTTATTTGTCAGTTCATTTCAGGTGTTATTAAGACATTTACATTTATTTTATGACAGAGCTGATTAAATATAAATGTCTGCAAAAATCATTTGGGCACCACTGTTCATTTGGTATGAAATGAGCAAATATGATTATGAATAAATAACTGCTTCCCTGATCACAGTGTATCAAATTATTTTTGATGTTCCCTGGTGGTAAAAGAACTTTTGAGGAAAATAACTGTTTTTGATTTAATTAAAAGATAATTGTCATAGTTATTTTCCTAATAGGAAATATCTTTTGTGGTGTGGAAAATCTCATTTTGGCTATCTGTTGTTGGAATTTACATTGGTTATTGCAGTAATCCTAGCTAGCAATATTTAGTAAAATGGTACTGTGTGCACTGATAACTGTTCAAAGTTTGTGACTAATGATGGGCATGGACACAACGAAGCTCGTAAGATTGGATTGGCTGACAGAATTTTTTTCTACAACTGGCCCAATAGGAAAATTTAAATACGAATGTCTGCCGATCGTCCATACACAATCCGCCAATTGTATGATGTCGGAATAACCCAATATTATACGACCACGATTGTTGCTATACCCACCATAAAACTGCTTATGATCCCTCATAAGTCATGCTTGTTGAAATGAGAGATGATGGAAATATATAAATATTTCCTTTAAAATCATCCTGAAAGTCTCCCCTCGGCTTTTAAATTTGGTCTGGGCTAATCTGGATGCTTGAAGCAGTGGCGTAACTGCTGCCTCGCCCCACCACCACAATTAAAAGACTGGACACGAACTTCTGGAACCAAAACGGAAGTTCGAGTCCAGTCTTGCTGATCGTGCATATGTTTCATTCATATGTGTAGAAGAAATAAACAGCACAATACCTCGTAGTCCAGTACCCGGTGCAACTGTAAGGAATATATGGATTTATTCCCAATAACAATGTCTGGAACGACACAGCATCAGGATTTGCTTTCCATAATTTATTCTGATCTATATCAAACGTACATATAAGCAACGTTTTGGGGAAAACATATCCCCTTCTTCAGGCGACTAATGATAACAGATAATGTCCATACTTTGTTCACTATCAGAATATAAAGCCTGTTACAGGAAGTGACACACCCCAGTCCCTCCCCTTCATTCAGTTACACAAAGGCCATGGCGGCCATCCTGAAACATGTACATCCCAAATGTAACAACATCCAGTATAAAGGAAAACAGACCTGAAATTGTATCAAATGAACAAATAGAGATCGAAATCTCTATTAATCCATTTGGATACAGAGAATTTATTTTATGTACCACATACCTCCCTTTGTCGTAATTTGTCGTAATTTGGTCGTAATTTGGTCAACTAACTCTAGAACCATAAATTTAAGATCATTTTCGTTGTGTCCTGCTTCCACATAATGTTTTGGTACAGGCAATTTATCATCACAGAGTCTAATGCTTGATCGGGGTTAGAGATCCTAGACTTGATGGACTGTGTGGTCTCTCCTACATATAGATGACCACAGGGACACCAAAAACATAACCAACGAATTTACTATCGCATGTAGTATACGCCTCTCAGTTTGTGTGACTTCCCAGTGTACAAAGGTATCACCCCTATGAAAATATTTGCACTGGGTACAGTGGGCACAAGGGAACATACCCATTTCTTAGTACTTAAAAAAGTGATAGGGCCTATTGGATTGACTTTTAAACATAGATCTAACAACTTGGTTGCCAATGTCCGTCCCCTACGATATGATACCAATGGAGGTTGAGAAAATTCTGTCACCATTGGAAATGCCTTGTCCTAGCAAATGCCAATGTTATGTATGACGTTGCCCACACAATCAGTGCCAATGCCATAGTCAATATAAATGGTATATGCTTAGCTGTTCTCAGTTGTATCTCTATCTGGAGTGTACCCTGTCAAGGGACTTACACAATATCTCCTCAGGGTAACCCTATTTCTTAGGTTCATGTACATCTCTTTGGTTGTATCTCCTTCCTTTTACTATCCATAACTATCCTGTCTCCCTAGTGAATTGGCTTACCGGAATGGACCTTTTCACATGTTTCGTGTGTCGGGTGATAGCTCTGGAAGGATAAAAGCTGATTCCTATCAGTGGGCTTGGAGTATAATTCGCTAAGGAACAACCTTCCCCTTTTTTCACTCTAACATCTAAAAAGCAGATCACGCTAGGATCACAAGTTAAGGTATATTTGATTGTCGAATGTAATTATTTATATCCGTGTGGAGTTTCCCCAGGGATCCAATGTCGCCCCATGAGAGAGGAGGAAATATAGTCTATATACCTCCACAGGCCAACAAAGCCCGGTGAAGGCAGAAAGATGATATATAAACTCCTCAAGCCATGCTCTATAAGGCTATGGCATAAGCAGGGCGGCATTGGATCCCATGGCGGGTCCCACGCAGCTGCTGGTAAACCACACATTAAATAAGAAATAGCTCTCTGTTATACAATAACTAGACACTTGTGTGAAAAAAGACATTTGTTGATCACTGTATTGGCCATCTGGAAAACATCTCTGTACAGACCGCCAATACCCTGATCTGTGTGGTATAGATGTGTACAGAGATGAAAACGTCCAGCCAATACAATCTATCTCATGATCAATGTGTAAAGCCTGTAATTTAGCTGAAAATGGAACCGATTCCAGCCACTATGGGCCTACCTGGCGGCTGGACAGGGTTCTTGTGTACCTTGGGAAGGGTATAAAAAATAGGAATAATAGGATGCATTACAGTCAAAAATCTCCTTCATCTGAGATTATGTCTTATTATATGCTTCACCCAACATAGCATCTATACGATTCTTAGTCCATGTGGGATCTCTCGAAATCTGCTGTATTTCCTTGAGTGTTAAATTATGATGTACAACCAAATCATCATTATACTATACAATTATACTAATCATTGTGATCTTGCTTCACTTTATTAGTAAACCACCTCCACCCTGGATATATGGAGGAGGTACAAACAAGCTTTTAGATTGTAAACCCAAGTCCCTCATAGATAGTCTATGGTTTCTTTTGGACTCTCTCTTATAACCTCCAGTTTGTCCGAAAATGAGCCTTCAGGCGTACCCTGCGAAAAAAAGCATATGTCTATCTCCATCTGGAATAAGTCCATTTATAGTAGTAGGGCAGAAACCCAACCCTTATTAAGTACTCTTATTTGGGCCCATCTAATGTTGCCTTAGAGAGATTAAGTACTATGTCTGCAGTTTCTCTCTCTCTCATGTCCGCTTTGGCAGTTGTTCTGAACGCCATGATGAAGGCGTGTTGTTGTGGTCACGTGAGCATTCCGCCGTCAACAACCCCCTTCCTTGTTGGTTCCATAGTGGACAATCATAGACCTGCCTTTCTCCTAGTCCGATTGGTCCTGGCAAATTTCAAACATTTGAACTCTCCCCCTCCTACGGTGATTCTATGGGGCTGCATGGGACTTTCTATGGGACTTTCTATGGGGCATATGGGATCTTCTATGGGGCCTTGTATGGGATCTTCTTATTAGAATGTCTGTGGAACTTCTATGGAATGTCTGTGGAAATTTCTATTGGACTGTCTGTGGAACTATCTATGGGGCTGTCTTATGGGAGAAAGTAACCCTTGGCTTATACTCGGAGTCAATCAGTTTTACTCGTTTTTCAGGTAAAAGTAAGTACTTCTGCTTATACTTGGATTCACTTATATTCAAATATACGGTTAAAAAATAAAACCAATGAGATAATCCAGCATTGGATGCTATATTCATTTCACTGTGGGGTTGTAATTGCTCTTTAAAATTAACACACAAGACATACATCAAAAAATCCAGTTGTAAATATGAAACCATCAGTATTGAATAAGTTTACGAGATTGAAAATCTGCTAGCCACATTTTAATTTAATTAATACTTCTATGTAATAAAAACCACACCCATTAATTTAATTTAGAATGAGAACATTTGTGTAGTGACTCCTCTCGTAATTGCTACTTTACTTAAAACTGTGGTCATTCTTCTTACATTTAATTATGAAACTTTTGTACCCACATCATCAGGCTACCTATGGAGAATGATTATCTAACGATATTGTATAAAGACAAACGGGTGGGTGGAACTGCATGTATCTGATTTAAGAAGTGACACCATTTAGACCTTCAAGCATTTAGCTGACAGTGAATAGTGGATGTGCCAAGTAATTGTAGTCTTCTGTTTTTCCTTTAAACACAGCAAGATTTTGTTCTTTTCTGTTGAGGTTTGTAAAGAAGTTTTTATTATGCACAGCCTATTACTCAGCCAGAGCAAGCCATTATACAACAGGAAATATTTGCACAGTTCAGACTCAATGATGAGAACAAAAAGCATGTCTATGAGTCTCAATCTCTCCTTGGATAATCATGCGTGAGTTAAGACTAAAAAAGAAAGAAAAACTTAGATATTTTGTGTTACTATATGTTGTTCTAAAAAGAATTGGACACAGGATTGCAATTTTCTATTTTGTGCTCCTCCTTCAATTCAGGGGCCAGGGAAGCAGGGGGGGGAGCAACCGCAGGGGGGCTCAGGAGCCAGGGGCCCTGTCTTTTATTTTTTTTTTCTATCACAGATATAGCCTCCTTCCCAGAAAATCACTGTGGATGAAGCATGGTAGGGCTCCCATTATAGTTTTGCTGGGGGCCAGTGGTTCCTAGTTATGCCACTGCTCATTTATTCTGCAATTTTATGGTGTTTGTGACATTTGTATTTATGTTTCTATACAGATTCTACAGAAAAATAACTTCAAAAAACCACCAAGTTAGCAGACCTGAGGTTGTTTCTAAGTATACCTGTGCTTGTAGATATTTGGTAATACTTCACTCTCTCTCTCATTAGCTTCTTAAGGGGAACTACAGCAGAGTAATCACCTTTAGGTTTGAAGGCGATGAAAATGCTGCACTTAACACATTACACTGAATTAACTGACCTATAAATTAATTTTATAGTTTTTTTAATAGTTTCATAGTGACCCAAAAATCTATTTGAAGTTTTTGAAGTTAAAGGGCATGTCCACCCTTAATACAACTTAGTATGGGATTGAAATGATCCCCCCATCATTACTTACCTTCTCCTTCGCACATTCCCGGCCCTCTGCTTGCATAGAATGTAAGCAGGGGGCGGGACCGGCAGCCACGTGTGATTGGCCGAAAGTCAGCCAATCATGAACGTGGCTGCTGGCAGTTCAGAACGGCGAAGGAGAGAGGTAAGTAATGATCAGGGGACTTCTGGCATTAATATATAGCGGTGGAGCTGGGGAAGCATTACCTTTCACATCATAAAAGGGTTTTACATTTGGGGGAGGGAGACCAAAACGGGAGGGAGGGAGGGGGGGGGAGGCCTGCAGTGCACATGCCAAAATTCTGCCGGAGGGGAGAAGGAGGCAGAGTCCTATATGGACTCTGCTACCCTCCTGTGGCCACTTTTTTGGACTTTGGGGGGGGATTGCAGGAGAACCATTTGGAGCTGGGATGTAAGGTAAGGATTTTACTACACTACAGAGCGGGGCCAGTAGTGGGGGGAATTTATAGTTTTGGGGGTGGACATGCCCTTTAAAAAGGAGAGAAACTAAATTTCAACTTAAGACTTGCTCCGTAGCTCGGAGTTCTCTATGTGCTTAGTTCCTTAGGGTGTGCCCTAACGTGGCTGTGCCACTAACGCATTTTACACGTTTTTCTTTGCACATTCGATTTTCGATTAGAATCTCACAAGCAATTGCATGGTAAGTGTGTGTTACCATGCGTTGTGTGCAATTTTCTCAATAATCTGTTATTGGAGCGCATTCGATTCGCAAAAAAATGGTGGATCGCAGGCGCTTCCAAAAATGGATTGCAACATCGCACATAGTGGCATTGGCAACACACATTTAAATGTACTGGTGTGCGATTCTCACAAGCTAATGGATCCAAAACATCTGGTTTGAAAACACAAGAATCTATCCTACTTGTGGCTGCCTTCTAACCTATAAACAGTCATTTAAGTGATATAAAAAGTTTCAGTTTTCTGCCCCGGCCTCGGCCTTTTTTTTTACGCCCCCGCGCCAGCTACTGGAATATATTCCATTCACTAAACACAACCCCTTATTTCACCCTCGCGTTGACTGGGTGAACCTACCCCACTTTACGCTAGTTTTTCCTTACCACAGACAGTTCTCGCCCTACCATTATTATTTTATTTGGCAAGGTTAGCTGAGGATGGCAACCTTTTACAAGAGACAAACCAAGGAGGTCCTGATCAATCTCTGTGAGGAAAGAGGTATTGATGTCCTGGACAAGTCCAAGGAGCTGCTGATAAGGGCATTGTTGGAGAGTGACCAGGAGCAGCAGAACTACACAACTGAGTCGGGAAGCGATGTGGATTTAGCTATCCCAGAAAGGACTGTTAACCTTGGATTTTCTCAGCATGAGAATACCACAGTGCAGGAAGACGGTAATTCTTCCCTGCAAAAGGATTTACAATTGTTGGGTTCAGATGACCCCCAGCTACGTCTTCAATTGATCTTGCAGTATCAGGGGAGGGAGGCAGCAGCAGCTGAGAGAGCTGAACGGCAAGCCCAGCGGGAAGCAGCTGAACGGCAAGCCCAGCGTGAAATGGAAGCCGCAGCAGCGCAGAGGCAAGCGCAGAGGGAAGCGGAAGCCGCAGACCGTGCATTTCAACTGGAGTTGGCAAAGCTCCAGCACCAGACCCAGTCTCCACAGTCCAGTGAGTCCAGATGGAGCAATATGATTTACATTCACCGAACCAAGGGGATGCAGGTGGATATTCGTGTCTATCGGAACCACCTGATTATGGACGCAGTAGGAGTGACCTGTGAGTCACATCCTGTGCGCCAATTTTAAAGAGGGAGGTGTCAGGAAAATGTGTAGAGTGACTTGGTAAGAATGGGTTAACTAGTTCATTTGGGCAGTCTAGCTATAGAACCAGCCATCTACTTGCAAGTCTTTAACCTAAATACAAAGGCATGACCTGCTAGTTTGACTGCTGAATAGAAACTGAGCTTCTCTGAAGATTTTATGCTGTTTTATAGTGTCTCATAAACACACACCCAAAATCTGATTGGTCTACACTACAGCAAAACATATTTTTGGGGGTGGACATGCCCTTTAACTTCTAAGCCAAGATCTCACTACTTACCTTTCTGGGTTCCTGGCTATTGTGTCTCTCCTCCTGCTCACTTTGGACGCATCAAAGTGATGCTGCAACTATATTTTGCGTAAGAGCACAAGTGCACAGGGGGCAGAGAAAGTATTGCAATCTAGGCAAGTGTTCCTCTCTCCCTGAAAATTATAGATGTGTTTTGTAAGAAAACAAAAAAGTATGAAATCATTATTTGGTGTGATTCTGGGGTTACAACAACATTTGAATTAGTTCACAGATATGGTATATGGTATCTGTCTGTATAGGATCAATTACTTGAGACAAGCCAGTTTAATTTCTGGATCTGTCATTGCTATATTTCTTTGATGCTTTTGAGCTTCAAATTCCTCCTGGATTTCTACAATTAAGTAAAACGCATCTCTAAAACCTTCAAATTCCTTCTGGATTTCTGCAATTAAGTAAAACGCATCCCTAAAACTTTCAAATTCCTCCTGGATTTCTGCAATTAAGTAAAACGCATCCCTAAAACCTTCAAATTCCTTCTGGATTTCTACAATTAAGTAAAAGGCATCCCTAAAACCTTCAAATTCCTCCTGGATTTCTACAATTAAAGGGCATGTCCACCCCCAAAACTAAAATTTAACCTTCTACTGGCCCCACTGTGCAGTGTTTAAAAACCCTTACCTTACTGCTCAGCTCTTTATGCTTCTCTTGCAATGTCTGTTGAAAGTCCTAGAAATTAAAGAGTAGGAGCCATTTCTAGTGTAATTTGTTTCTGCCTGTAACTGTTCCTCATCAAGGTTTCTATGAGGGCAAGCATGCTCAGTAATCTCTAAGAGGCAGCATTGGAAAAGGGAATTTCCCATCATGCAATTCACTTGATTTGCATGAACATTCTAGTTATAGCAAATCTGCACACAGCAGAGGATAGTTCGGATAGGATATCTAAAGATAACATTTTTTCCATATAGATGTCCTTTTATACCTGTAAACTTGTGCAGAAAGTGCTTGCAATAAATTTGGTTTTTGTTGCCGCATTTGAAAGGTCTTTTTACATATGTCCTTCCTGCTATGGGAATGGTGGCAACTAAAGAGTTACTATGATAAATAACATAGTAACTCTTTAGTTGCCACCATTCATTTTCTCTATAATGAGGTGTACAAGTTGGTTTTGTCCTGGCTATGTGGTGCACTGGGGCAATAGAGAAACACATTGCATTTGTTAGCATATTTTTTATTTGATAATAAGCTTATATTGTAAGTGGATATATATTTAGTGATCAGATCATCTCATTATTGGGGATGCTTATAGTAAATGTAAGTTGCAGGGCTGCATTCATTACAACCTGGTTGTATTTACACTGCATGTTTTCAATATACAATCCCTATCTGCCCTTTGCTGTTTGAGAGTACTTGTCAGGGAATGGTAAAACTAGTAATGCAACTGCATAGGCACTTGGGTTAGTCACTATTTTGCTAAAGGAAAGTAATTTCAGACTCTGTAATCCAAACACTTATTTTCATTTATCTGTTATAACAACATTTATGTGCGTTTATAGACTCCTATACAACACCATAGGTATAAAACCCAGGCACTAAAAAAATATATTCATTTGGGCAGTCTAGAACTAGCCATCTACTTGCAAGCCTCTAACCTAAATACAAAGGCAAGACCTGCTAGTTTGACTGCTGATTAGAAACTGAGCTTCTCTGAAGATTTCATGCTGTTTTATAGTGTCTCATAAACACACACCCAAAATCTGATTGGTCTAGATACAATCTTAAATCTGATTGGATCTTGGATCTTGGACCAATCAGATATTGGGGGTGGGTTTAGGAGTCACTACAAATAGGGAATATTTAGTAAGGAGAGCTAGTTTCAGTTTTGCATTTCATCTGAGATGTTATAGCTTTGTTCTGATGCATGTACTGGGGTATAAGCTTATTGAGTGATTATGCCTGGGTAGCTTGAATGGGCAGCCCTTAGGTCAGATGGCTCGCAATTTAGTTCTCACTATTTGGCTTTCTGTATCTAAGATAAAAATAATTCCAGTAAAAGTTTGGTTTGCTGTCCCAACTAAATATTGAACAGGAGATCTGAGTAACAGAGCTATTGATGTATTGGAATATCTGGTTCCACAATTTCACCAGAAATAATCTCAGAGGGAGATGATTATAAACCAGTCTAGAGAGCAACATGGTAATCAAAGGGATATCAGAAACACATGCAGCAAAGCTGAGTGTGAATAATTGCAGTGTAAAAGCAACCGGTCTGTAATAAATGCAGCTCTGCTTGTAACAACTGTTGTGTCTTACTATAGAGCAAACAGCAGCGATCAGCACTCCATTCCAAGCAAGGAAATGCCTGGGTGCCATTCAAAAGTTTCAGACCTGTGAGTGCCTTCGTATTTCTGTGTGTGTATATATATATATATATATATATAATATATATATATATATATATATATATATATATACACACATACCATTGATAAACTGATTCAATCTGACATCAACATGCTATTTGTACACAACAATATCAGATCATGTAGTTCTGATGACTATAGAAGAAGGGAATGGGTTAATGTAAAATCCCAGAATCCCAGGTGGCACTTGCAAACCAGTTGCTCAGATTCTGCATGTTTAATTAATAAATGGAGAAAGGGCTATTTTAACCATTATGCAAAACCCTTCTGATTGGTGGACATACCTCCATAGACTACAAGCACACTGCCCACTATAGGAGGAGTGAAATCAATTGCTACACCCAGTGTTCTCCCCAGAATTTTTTTCCTGCCGGGTGGCATGAAAAAGTAGCCGGGTGGCATGAAAAAGTAGCCAGGTGGGGTAGGATGGGGAATTTGGTGGTAAGGGAAAATGTGCACTGCATCATGCTCATTATATAGGTCAGGGATGTCTAACTTTTGTCCCACTAGATGTTTGAAAACTATAACTCCTAGCATTCCATGGTTGTAGAATGCAGGGAGTTGTAGTTCGTCAACATCTGCAGGTAACCCATGTAACATAGCAGCACAAGCACATGTGACACCCTTTTGTGGCCTTGGAGATCTTGGAAAAGCTAGTTAACGTGCTAAAATATTCTTGCAGGTGTAAAAAAGGGTTCTGGACTGAGCAGTATTAGCGGGAGTTTTTACTGACCTATTGGCACACCTATTAAACCTACTTCTAAATTCTTTTAAATCACAAGTGTTCTCTCAAGAATTTTTTTCCAGCCGGGTGGCATGAAAAAGTAGCCGGGTGGGCCGCCCGCCTAAAAGACCCTAGGGAGAACACTGGCTACACCCATAAGAAACACAAAAATGAAAATAACTTGATAACTGTTCCAAAAAAATAATGAAAGTATATGGCAAAAGTACACAAGATAGCGATCCCTACACTACAGCAAAAAATAGTTTTGGGGGTGGACATGCCCTTTAAGTAAAACGAATCCCTAAAACCTACAAATTCCTTCTGGATTTCTGCAATTAAGTAAAATACACATCCCCATAGAAAGTCCCATACACAGCCCCATAGAAAGTCCCATACACAGCCCCATAGAAAGTCCTAGAACACCCTATACACAGCACCATAGAAAGTCCTATGCATAGCCCCGTAGAAAGTCCCATACACAGCCCTATAGAAAGTCCTATAAACAGCCCCATAGAAAGTCCCCTACACAACCACAAAGAAAGCCCAATACACTGCCCCATAGAAAGTCTAATACACAGCCCCATAGAAAGTCCCATACACAGCCCCATAGAATGTCCCATACACAGCCCCATAGAAAGTCCAATATACAGCCCCTTAGAAAGTCCCATACACATCCCCATAGAAAGTCTAATACACAGCCCTATAGAAAGTCTAATACACCACCCCATAGAAAGTCCCATACACAGCCCCATAGAAAGTCCCATACACAGTCCCATAGAAAGTCCTATAACAGCTCCATAGAAAGTCCCATACACAGCCCAATAGAAAGTCTAATACACAGCCCCATAGAAAGTCTAATACACAGCCCCATAGAAAGTCCAATACACAGCCCCATAGAAAGTCCCATACACAGCCCCATAGAAAGTCCAATACACAGCCCCATAGAAAGTCCCATACACAGCCCCATAGAAAGTCCTCTACACAGTCCCATAGAAAGTTCAATATAATAATAATCTAATGTAATAATAATAATCTAATAATAATTTAATCTATTGGTAAATCACACCTCAATCTGTACCAGCTCCCCTACCAGGCTGCTATATTTACTGAACATTGATAATGTGTTTTAATGCTAGGAAAAGCATTGGAGCATTAGGCATGCATGCATGTTGCCAGTGGGGACAATGAGGGGAGGCACCATGATTGAAAGAATGCAACAGGTTTTCTGCTTAGATCTCTGGAACCAAAGCACATGGGAAGTTGAGAGTTAACTCTAAATTAATTAACATTTTGTGATCTAGCAACAGGGTTGTAGTTGTTTTTTGGGTGAATATTTCCTTTAAAGTTCCACCAGCAGTTTCACAGAACTTACTGAAATTCAAAAAAAAAACAGACAATGCCATTTGAACCCAATTGAAGAGTATTTTTTAGAATTCTTTTATCATGATTTTTGACTTTTCAGTCTTATGTTTTAACAGCTGTTTTTTATAGTTAGAAAACTGAAGGATGTAAGACTAACCTGAAATGCTGCTCTTCTGCTTACTGGTTCTAACACTCACCAACTGTCAGGTCGTGCATGTGACATTTTTTGTGACAGTCAATGACTGCATACTATTCCCCTAGCCACCTCATCTGAGCATGCTCAAGCTCATAACCAGCTCATTAAATTGATAAAGGGGGTATGATCAAATATAGTCATCACCACACACCACCCCATGGAGAATAGCAATCATTAGCTATTGATTCCAAAGGACAAGGTATGATAGCTTGAGTAATAAAGCTGAAACTGGGCTGTATCTCCGTGTCTCTGGTTTTAGCTTGTGGAATGCTGTTAAAGCCTCTTAGTAGGTGTAGCATTTTTTAAGGGCTACCATGGAAACTACCCAGAAGTCTCCATTCCTTATTTACATTTATCTATCTAACCGGAAAAAAAATCACTGTAGACCTTTAGATATATAGTCTGGTTAAAAATGATAACTACTTGGGGAGAAAAAATCCTTAAAATCAAATAAAATTGTGACAAACTATGAAATAAAACTGCAATGTACTAAAAATGCGTTTAATTTTATTAATTCTTATAAATACTTTAGAATTAAATGGAACCTAGCACATACTTCTTCGTAAATTTTGGCACACTTGGGTTCCCATTAATATAAAAATGCTGCTAATCTAGAAGCATTTCCCCAGGGAACCTACTGCATTAAAAATGTCAAGTGTGTCACTACCCTAAGGGGCCTTAACACTCACATCTTTGCTCAAACTGATTGAAAAATATTTTATTAATATATTTCTCAAATGTCACACTGCTCTGTCCAAGAAAATTCTGTTCCAAATTTTTGTAGGGTTTAGTAATTCTAGACAAATTATGTACACCATTTATGTCAACCAGACTGTATATATTTATTAAGAAGCTTGGAAACCGATCTCTTAATTAAATCTGCTGACAGAAATAATGTTTTTTGCTTAGACTTTAAAGATCACTATGCGTTTGTCATTAAGCTGGCTTATAAGGTTAAATTAGTTAGGAGAAAATGTAGGTAGGGGATTTAAACTTTAAATGTTCTATATAGGTTTGGTGCTCCTATGAGTTTTGGATGATTAATATAAAGCAATTGCACTGAATTCTCTATTTTGTCTGCGGTATTCTATGTCTGCAACCCAAATACTTCATTTCAGCTTGTTTTTTGGGAAGCCAGTTTACAATTCATCTGTGAGTTGAGAGAATGGAAAAAGAATGTAAAAGGTGGAATGGAGAACTCCAAAACACAATGGTTCATGCTGATGCTGGTTTGTGTTTGAGTAAATGGTTCCAAGTACCCTAGTGCTGCATACTGACATATCTTTTCAAAGGTGCAATGTGTGTGCGTGAGTATATATATATATATATATATATATATATATATATATATATATGTATATATAAAACCATGTAGTGATGTCTACACTCAGTCTTCCGTCTCCTTTGCTATGTATATATTTTATGTTGGTTGCTTCAAGGAACACAGGTGCCTCAAATCTGTGCATACAATAAACCAAAAATAAAGAGATTCCGAGCACTCCTTCTTCACACGAAAGTTTTATTTAACGTTTCGGTGCTTCACAGAGCACCTTCATCAGAATGATGTGACACACAGTGCTTCAAACTTATATAATTGTAGACACGCCCTCAGTGCCACCCCTTCAGTGAAAACATGTGACAATATGTTTAACCCTTATATATATATATATACTGCATTCTCTGTTTGTAGTAAGTTTTTTCTTATTGTCCTTTAAGTAACGCATGTATCCAAGAGGGGAGCAGTGAATTTGGGACAGAGGGGGGACCCCGGATTTGGGAGAGAGGGGTGACTCTGGACCCTGGATTTGGGACAGAGGAGGATGCCCTGAATTTGGGACAGAGGGGGGACCCTGGACTTGGGACAGACGGGGCGACCCTGGATTTGGGACAGAGGGGGGGCCTTAATTTGGGACAGCGGGGTGGATTTGGGATGGGGGGGGATTTGGGACTGAGGGACAGAGGGGGGTTCTGGATTTGGCAGAGGTCGGACCTAGATTTGGGACAGAGAGGGGACCCTTGATTTAGGAAAGAGGGGGATCCTGGATTTGGGACAGAGGGGGGACTCTGGCATTGTGACACTGAGGGGGGACTCTGTCCTTGGGACACTAAGAGGGGACTCTGGCCTTGGGATATAGAGGAGGTTTTTTTTGGCCTTGGTACACTACGGGTACACTCTGGGCTTCTAGCGCCCATTAATATAACAGGCTTACAGGCCCATATAACAAAAGTTCTTATTGCTAAAAATGGTGCTAATTTTGCCCCAACCAATCAAATGTTATGTACCATTTGAAAGCTAAAATCTACATAGGCCTGTTATTGTCTAGTTTTATCATATACAGACATCACTTCCTGTCTAGCAAACAGAAAATGGATTGTCTTATTACTTTCTATGGAAAAGGGAAGGAGGAGTAAAAGTGAGAGTCTGAAGAATTTTCTAATTGGCTGTGACTGTCACATGTTTTACAAACAGCACATAATTTGGTGTAATACAGGAACTTCCTTACACTTCCTGTCTTGATTTGCTAACAGTGCAATATCAGAACCTCATTGGATGTTAGTAAAATTCCATTTTCTTTTAGTTTCTACATGGTGAGCCATGCCAAAATCCTAGAGGTGTGGCTAAACCTACCATTTTGTGTTTTTTGAGCGGTGTCAAGTAAAGTAAGTATACTTTATTAATTGTATATAATTTGTTTTGTAATTCAGTAGTAAGTAGTAGTACTATACTTAGTATAGTGTTATTTGTTATGGTGATTTTAATTAAATAGTGATAATTACACACATACATATAGACCTTTCCTATGTGTTATAGTGTTATATACCCCCACCTTATTAGTTGCTCCTAAAAACTCAATGCAATCTCCGTAAAAATATAAATTTATTTATATAAGAAATATATGTATATATGTATGTATATAAATATATATATACACAAGTAGGGTCAATGGAATCCAAAGAGCAGACATCTTGGATCAGGACATCATCAGGATTACAGAGCCTTTTCCTCCAATCACATTTAACATTTAAGTGTCCAACCCCCTTTCCTCCCTCCTCCTGCCCTGAGTTGCACCTTCTGTGTACGGACACTAATACCTTGTGATAGGGGACAGATGAAATATATATATTTTTATTAGGTATTTCCTTGGTACTAGAAATTTATCCCTACAGAGATCTGAACATTCAGCACTTTAACTCCCTAGCATTTTATGTTTGGGGGGATTAAAGGGTATCTTTACTCTAAAAAATCGAATTTTCAAAAGTAGTACCTTTGGATACTGCAAGATCCCACTCCTCCAAAACCTTTTTCAGATTTTGAATCTCAGCAGTAGATTCTGAGAAATCATAATTTTAATCACAGCATTTACAGGGAAAGACCTGTCATTCCAGAAGCAGAAATTATAATATGTGACCATCTTTGACTGCCTGCCAGCACACTTTCCTCAACATTTAAGAGAATCAGCAGAGAAAAGACAGCAGGGGGAGGGAAGCGAAGATGTGTAAGCAGAGCAGTGTCCATGGTGAGGCTGTGCAGAACTACAAGAAGGCAGTGAGGTGGGAGGGTGGGGGGAATTAAGAGTACTCACTAATCATTAATAATTTAATGACAAAGCAAGCACAGATAAATATTTGAGAACCACCATTTTAATTGTCTCAAATTGTAGTTTCAGAAAATGTAAAGTTGTTTGAGTGAGTATAGTGGCCCTTTAAGGTTGTATAAATCACCTCTGGTTGTTTTATTTGGCAGGTGGAGGATAGTGACTAATTCTGTTGTATGAGTAAACCAATTCTCTTAAATATAGGAGTGTACACCGAAGGTGCAATATGGGGTGGGAGGAGGGAGGTAAGGCAGATGGACACTTACCTGTTAAATGTGATTGGAGGACAGGGCTTTTTGATCCTGATGACGAGCTGACATAAAATGGCCAAAATGGGTTAATACTGCATTCTCTGTTGCAAATAAAATATTTAAGTTTTGAGAAAACTCCAGGTGAGTGCTCCTTGGATTCCATTGACCCTATGTGTATATACCATTGGGAGCATACTGGTAATTGAGAGATACGAATGGGAGAAGGAAGGAAAGTCAATAGTGCGGCACTCCAATTTTGTATTTAGTTAAAACACTACCATATTGTGTTTCACTCAGCGACGTTTTGAGATTATCCGATTGAAATGTCGCCAAGTGAAACACGATATGGTAGTGTTTTAACTGAATAAAAAATTGCAGCACTATTGACTTTATTCCTATTTTCTACTAGAGAAATGCAGGCTGTCCTCATCAGTTAGTGTGATCACTTTACGTGAGTAGCACATTGGATTAGTGTCTAACTATTGATGCAGTGCTAAATGAGTTTCTTCATTTTTAGGGGGAGATGACGTCTGTGCTATCGGCTCTTAAATAAGGTTTTTCATATATTTGTCTTCATCAGTGCATGCACCCTACCTCCCTACCTATACTATTTGTGGAATGCTGTTGTAAGATTCATATGTGTATAGTTGAAAAATATAAAGCTGATTTAATTGCCTTTAAACAAAACAAATTTATTAATATTGAACAGGACTATAAAGACAAACGTGTCTATGGCTGGTTGATTGGTAAAATGGAGGGTCGCAGATTTAATCGTCCGAGATGTATTCGGCCGCATAAACCAAGGGGAACCATTGATACTTCTGGGGACTCTAAAGATACTGACAGTGACGGGAATTGTAATGCCAATGATTCAAGGGGAGACAAACAATTTCCCTCCTCTTCTTCTTTTTTTCACGGGGTCACTACACGTTCCACATCGCAAAGAGGAAGAGACCACATACCAGACGGGGGGGTACAAGAGGAGGGGGCCGCCCGCCAAGGAACAGGAAACCATAATATATAATCTTAGTACACATAAACTGACTAGTGGTGAGAATCAACTCCTTCAGAAAGGTCTTACCTTTGTACCGACTCCTAAATATGATTCTTTTGAGACCGAAATTGATTTATTCAAATTCCAAAGAAAGCTTTAACTAAGAGAACACTTTAAAGACTCTAGTTATAACAATACATGTGTTAATGTATTCAAACCTAAAAGCACATTTGACCCCCCTAATTTTCCTGCTGCAATAAAAAGCTTCCATACTATGATGACTCATGATATGAGATTACTACAGAGAGTACCTTCAGACAATACTTTTGATAATCTCACGAGTTCTGAAAGGGAAGCGCTAAAGACACTATGGAACAATAAAAATCTAATTATTAGGTCAGCTGACAAGGGGGGAGCAATTGTGCTTTTGAATAGTGAATACTATGAATCTGAACTGTTGTCACAATTGAGTGACACGAATGTTTATGTAAAATGTGAAAGTGACCCCACTAATGCACTTAAAACTGTGCTAGATACAAAACTAATTTTGGCTAGAAATAATGGCTGGATTTCTGAAAAACAGTGTGCATTTTTAACTACTAAATTCCCGAGGGTTCCTTTAATTTACACCCTCCCTAGAGTACATAAGAGTCTTACCTCTCCCCCAGGGAGACCTATTGTATCTTCGCATGGTTCATTGTTTAAGCCTATTTCCCAATACTTGGATTATTTTTTACAGCCTTTAGTTAAAGCCATACCATCGTTCTTACGAGATAGTCAACATCTTATTGAAATATTGGATAAAATTATTGTTCCTATGCAAAATGTGTTATTTATGACATGTAATGTTAAAAATTTATACACTATTATCCCCCAGGAACAAGGTGTTCAGGCTTGTCGATAGGCGTTATTGGGATCTAAACATCAGGGACCTCCAATTGAGTTTTTGATGGATCTGCTTGCTTTCATTTTGAAAAATAATTATTTTTGATTCGACAAAGATTACTATGTTCAACAAACAGGAATAGCCATGGGGTCCAATGTGGACCCGTCGGTGGATAATTTATATATGTACTGGTTTGAACAACAGTTTATTTGCTCTGATGTATGTAAGTCCATTCTTTTGTACAAACACTACATTGATTATATGTTTTTTCTTTCGAATGGGACGAGAGAGGAGGCAGAATCTTTTGTCCAGGGGCTCAATGACCTCCATACTCCAGTTACACTTACTCTCACCTGTAGTGGGGATAGTATTGATTTTCTTGATATCCGTGTTTACAAAATGGCAATCAACTGGGCACCACCTTGTTCCGCAAGGACACTGATAGGAATTCTATACGGAGTGCTACCAGTTGTCACCCGACCAGTACTAAGCGAGGTCTGATATATAGCCAATTTTTATGGGTATTACGTAACAATACTGACCTTGCAAAGGCTGATGTACAATTGGAGGAAATGTGTGAGAGATTTTCCTCCAGGGGCTATCGCCCTGCATTGATCAATGAGCAATTACAAAGAGCTAAGTTGGAGTATGGAGAGAGAGGTAAATATGTCAACAAAGTCCTAGCTAAGAGCCATGATATTGTCAACTTGTGTACCACATACAATCCGCTTAGTGCGAACATTAGGGATAGTACCTTGAAACATTGGGACATTATCAAACATAATAAGCAACTGTCCTTTCAAAATACAAGAGTTCAGAATACGTACAGAAGGGCTCGTAATTTGGCTAATCATTTGGTTTGCACTGATGTGTCTAAACCTAAAATGTGTACTATTAACAATTCATTGTGCCCACCCAAAAATAGTTGCTATAGGTGCCCGAATTGTATTACATGCCATGCTATGTTAGCTGGCAAAGACTTCGCACATCCACACAGTGGGAAACGTATTCCAATTAAACAGCGGTTTAGTTGTAGTAGTAAAGGTGTGATTTATTTTCTCACATGTCCTTGTGGATTATTTTATATTGGAAAAACTATGATTATGTTCAAAGAAAGGATGGCCAACCACCGTGCGTCTATTAGGCAATCATTAGTATCATCAGTGGGGCCATCCATAGCTTCCAAATTTGGAGACCTATCGGTCGCTAGACATTTCAAAAAATTGGGACATTCCCTGGCCAGTCTTAAATGTATGATTATTGATGGATTGACAGAAAAAATGTGGAAAAGTGGATTCATTATCTGGACACACAATCCCCTAGAGGATTGAATGAGCAACTACTGCTACATTGTTATCTTTAATGTCTTTTTGTGTCATTATTGGAGGCCGCCTTAAGAAGTGGCTGTTATATTGTTTCTGTCTAACCTGTATTCACCAATTATTTTTTCACTCTTGGAATAGTACCAGTTGTTTAAACATATTTCCTGTGTTGGATCTCTGTTGTTTAAGCTCTATTATTAACCTTAACCTACTATGTTAACATTGCTGTGTGTTTGTATAGTCTACTATTCCTTTGTTTTTAACCTTGATTTTAATATTCATTACCTAAGCTTGTCTACTAATTAGTAGTGGGTTTAAAAGGTGATTACTGTTAGGTTTTTATATATTCTCTATAATCACTTAGCCTAATAGCAGCCATTTTGTTCTTTGACTCCATTTTGTGTTCATATTATTCAGATGTTATTGTTCTCACAATGTACTAAGATGTTCTTTCCCTTGTCTCATGGGGTAGATAATATTTTATCTCAAGGTCTTTTGCCTCCTACATTTTGTGTCAACCTGACTCTATCCTCGCATTCCAATAGATGTTTTTAATACATCATCTGTAGACACAAAGTCTGTCAATGCCCCTTTCTCTGGCAAAGCCCTTTTTTTGGTTTGATATATTCCAATGTACAAATTAATAAACGGAGAAACTGGGTTTTACTGCACCTAACGTGTTGTGTAATCCTTTCTCCCAGCACTGAAGGGTCTCTTAGTGGGTCTAAGACAGGCATCAGGGTCCGGCGTGACTAGTGCAGGATATTTATTCTAACAACTGGTGTCAGTAAGTGGGGATACAACCGACAGGACCGTAAGTATTGAACTTATTAATTTTAAGTTCTGTCTTGCTTGTTCTGTAACTTGTATCAGCACATTGGTAAAGATTTTAAAACGTGGGTGTGGAAGGGCGGACGCATGCCCCACGTCTTACAGACGGGGTCTGTAAGTAGAATGCCTGCAGTTGCTCCGTGGGTGGAGTGTGATATTCTGAAAGAGTTATTCCCCGAGTGGAATATAAAAACTTGGTGTTGGGTGTTCTAAAGAGTAAAAGAGTAAGGTAGACTCTGTATTTTTAGTTTTCTCTTTGGAAGAGTTAACTGGGAGCCTTACAAGAGATATATTTCCCCCTGATTGAGAGGATCTCGCAACTTGTGGTTGGACTACAAGATAATACTCCCGCAGGCGGCGACCTGCACATTGAGAGTTAATGTTTCCTCCTTAACTAGGAGTTGCTTCCGGCGTGAATTTTAAAACAAGGGCGTTAGGGATGGGTACATAAAGAGTTAAGCTTAACCAGTTATAGAACGGACAGTGTGGTCCGGTTCATTTGAAGTTCGAACTTCTGAGATGTGTTTCTTTGCTAGCTAGCATTATACGGAACATAAAGAGACCCTACTATTTGTCTTGTATGTCTTGTGTGTTTTATGTGTAACAGTTTTGTCTGTCAAATTTGTTAATTTGCTGAGCTTGCTTACTTAGCGCTTATTGTTAACCTTCTTGCTTACAGGATGGAAAGTTTCACAGTAAGGTGTCTGACCCAAACATGATAAGTTTTTTTAAAGTATATTAAAGTGTTTTCATTCTAAGTTTACAGGTTTCCTATGTGTAGAAAAATACTGATAACAAGACTGGTACAGAAGTTCCGAAGAATTTTCCTGGGAAACGCCAGAGGATTAGGTGATCCGTATTGGTGGTACAATTTATGGCAATTCATGGTTTGATAATATATTGGGTTGGATAAAAAAATGTATATTCTTATTGAGAGCTCTTTTAGTGAATTTTATTACAATTTAATTTAATATAAATAAGTGAGGTTAAATTTGGTTAATGCTGGTTTCACTCAGAATGTTTGGACTCTATGTTTTCTATTATAAATGTACTTTTCTTCCTGGATTTTGCAAGTAAGGTAAAGTTCTGTGTCTAATCATTATTTGCAGTGTCTGCAGTGACACCCCGCTTTCCCCCTCCCTCTCTTCTTTTGGCTTGTGGAAAACGAAAGTAGATTTGATGTGTAACTAGCTTTAGTGGGACTTATATAATTGCATAGTGATCTTAATTGTTTTGCATCTGCACATGTACAGTTGAAGGAAAACAGTGTTAGATTGTGTAAGAAGGTTCAAGAAGGTGTTGATGGAAGAGGAAGGTTATCAAGAGGAAGGTGAATAGGCAAATAGAGGTAGAAATATTTTTTTTATATTATAGAGGTTTTTGAGAAAGTGAAGATTTAGAAAGTGGTAGAGTTTCTGGTGGTTTTCCAAGAGGAGTTATCAGAATGATCAGCTTAATAATAGCTGTTATTTGTAATAAATTAGATCATTAGTGAGACTAGTGCCCGTTATATCCATATAGCTAAATAGGATGTGACAATACAGTCACAGATAGATATCCCCTATGATGGCAGTTGTAATGGATTTTCCCACAAGTGTTTCCCTTGCTGTGGTACAGCTCATGGACAAAATGTGTAATCCTATTTGTGTTCTTCAGATATACAAGGTAAGCTGTTTAATTTTTTTTTAATGATACAGGGGCTATGTGCTTCTCTATCAAAGCTTCCTTATATTAATGGTCCCTCAGATGATTGCAAGCCTTTTGTAGAGATTTATTGGGGTACCTACAGAGACTAAGAATACAAAATATTTGTCACTAATAGGGATGATGGCCTATTGTTATCGTCTTATTTTTTCCTTTAAATTATTACCAGATTACCCCATTAACTTGATAATACAGGATTTATTAAGTAAATTGTGTACCTCAATTTTCTTTAGTGGCATAACTTGTTGGAAGTAAAAGTTGATGTATGGATTATTTTTAATGCCACTAACCCCCTTTTCACAAGATATAATTAATAGTATTCTGCCAATGGTTTGTACCTTTGTAAAGCAATGAGTAATTACAAAGACTATCTTCCTATTTTACACCCCTATTATAGCCCGCTCATAATACAGATAATTCCTATAGTTTTGGATATTTAAGCCCTTATTAGCATTTCTGCCAATACCCAATGTTATACAGTTGTTGATTTTAAGACACGCTTTCCTTCTGCATGTCAGCTGGTGCTACGGCTCAGTCTTTTTGTATTCATTTTTTGAAGAGTCCTATTTCATGTGTCACTGTTTGACATAGAGACTTGGTGGACTTGCCAGTGACAGACTCTATGGCTCTCTGTGAAGTGTTAAAATAATAATGGGTTCAGCCATATGGTTCTAGGATTACTGAAATATGTTAATTGTCAAATATGTTAATGTGGTTATTGTATATCCAGAGCATGGAGGTATGTAAAAAGGTTTCTATCTCTCCTCAATTGTCTTGCATCAAAAGCTTCAAGAAAATACAATATTGCAAAGACTCAGTTCAATATTTTGGTTGTGTAATATCTAAGGGTGAACATCTGGTCAGCCCCGCCAGAGATAAAGACATTTTTGCGCTTCAAACACCCTGTAATAAAGCTGAATTGGTCAGCTTCATGAATTTTTACCAACAATGAATCCCAGCCAGCTCCCACTGGGACCAAATGCTCCAAAAAGCACCATTAAAGACTGTCCAAACATCATTCTATGGACACCAAAAATGACAAAGAATATTTAAATAATTGTAATAACATTTACCTCTGCCCCTGCTCTGAGCCTTCTGAATTATGATAAATCTGTTCATTTGTATTATAGAGAACATTGTAAAATTATGTTGGTAGTTTTATCACAATATCACAGAGACATCTTGAAACTAGTCACTTATTTTTCTAAATCATTGGCAGTCACTGTTCAGGGGATGCCTTAATGTTTGTGCACCTCTGCAGCCTGTGCAATGGCTGTTGAGGCCTCCAACTCTATTATATTGGGCACGGAGAATGTTTAATTAACATCCAATCATGTTGTATAATTGCTAAAGAATAGAATATGAACTATCCGATGCCTCACAGTGTATAAGGTTATTTTAAATCCATCATGGTTTTAAAAGTTAGATATATTCCGGACTTACCCATAGTATATTCCTTTTATTTACTGTATTAAGATTACAGGTTAAATTAATACCCAAGCAATTAATATTTAAAATATAGGTGTAAATCTCTCCCCAGTCCGATTTGATTCTCTACCAATTAGAGCTGGTATGGTTGTAGGTGTTTGTGTATAGTGTATATAGATATTCAATTCCCAGATTCTGTTTAAAATTTAGTCCGTTACCGTGTTTTGTTTATTTAGCTTAATCTTTTCTTTAACCCGTACTTGTGTTTTGTTTAAGGTTTAAGCTGTTAGTTCACTGATTCCAGGAATGATTTTAATGTAGTTGGTTTTGGTAGAATTTGGCAGTAGGGATGGCCGGTTCGCGGATCCGAACCCGGATCCGCCGCGGATTTATCCCGTTCGCGAACGGAGGATTTTTCCGGATTTTCCGCCTTCCGAACTTCCGAACCACGGATTTCTCGTATTTTCGAAAATTTTCGAAATTACGAGATTTCTCGTATTTTCGGCAATACGTATTTTCGAAAATTTTCGAAATTACGAGGAATACTCGTATTTTCGGAAAATCCGTTTTTCGAAAATTTTCGAAATTACGAGATTTCCCGTATTTTCGTAAAAATGCATTTTCGTAGAAACGCGTAATTTCTAAAATTTTCGAAAATACGAAAAATCTCGTAATTTTGAGAATATTTTTCATTTTAACGGGTCTGCTCGTGGATTTTCGAATTTTCTAATTTTTCCGAAAATTCGCGGATCCTCGAGCGGACCGGATTTTGCGAAGTTCGGACATCTTTATTTGGCAGTTTATAAATGAGAATGGTGAGCTGACTTTACATTAATTTAATTTGTGGATTATTATCTTCCTTATGTTTTGGTTGTTTAAATGAAATGATTGTGAGTTCTTTTCATGTTGTTTAAAGGGCAACTATAGTGAAAAAAAAACTTTGTCTGTATACAATGTATAGATCAATTAGTATAAGCTGCCTTACTTCCATGTTTCTGTGTGGCTTCGTTTCTTCACACTGGCAGAAGTTTGTACCAAGCTGTGTAGTCCCCCTCCCCTCTCTGTCTAGTCCCCCTCAAGCAGTGACGGGCTGTATACAGAGTCCGAGCATTGTCAGTTGAAAGGACTTTAAATGAAGTGCTGACATCCTGTTGACCCCTCCCTTCCAGAGCTAGACTGCAAGCAGTCAAAGTGTGGAATAAAGTAGCAATATGCTGAAGGGAGGGGCAGAGGGGGAGAGAGGAGGACAAGTGGTGCTGAGATTCTTTACAAGTAAGTTACTGAACTCTGCCTGTTCTCTAAATTTGCTAATTGTTATTTACTTTTTACCTAAAGTTCATATCTCTCCCCCTGCTTAGCTGAGATCAGAATCACTGAAGACAAGAATCAGTGTAACAGCAGCTTGTAGTGAGACCTTCACAAACACAGTGACACTGCTTGTTGTCCTGATACATTTCATTTGCTTTAGTCTATATATTTCATAGATTGCACTGTGTGTCTTGTTTGGTATATAGTCTGTATTACTGTACTATATATACTGTATTAGTGTTCCATTTGAGTCACTGGTTTTGTATGTATGTATATAAGATATTGGGGGGGAGGGGCTGTTTTATAGTGTGTTATGCTCATATTGCTGGGTTAATGGTTTATTGATTGTGTTTAGCACTACAGCATTTGACTATATGTTGCACATGGTACATATAGTGTGGGTGAGAGAGTGTGTGACAGTATTGCAGGGGAGCTTTGGATTGTGTGGGTGTGTGCCTTTGATTGACAGATGAGGTGTAGCAGCTCCTACAAATCACAGCATATTCAAAGGCTTATATCTCGGGGACTATGTAGAATTTAAAGAAACTAAAGGTACCCTGGTGGATGGGATGACTTATAGGATACATTAGAAGAAATTTAAAAAAAACAATTTTCTCACTATAATTGCCCTTTAAGGAAATGTTCTCATATATGTGTTAAGTTGCTACTGAATGTTATTATTTCAGTATAAGTTTTGTTTTCTCCCGATTCATTTTTTTTAAAAAAAGATTTTTTTTCAAGCATTGTTTTTAGACCCTTTGGGTCTTTATTAAAGAGGGGATAGTTATAGTAATAATATGGCTCTTAAAAGTCTTAGCCCCAATGATTATTACCCAAATCTACTACAGGATGTATATACTTACTGGTGATTGTGGACAGATTTAGTAAAAAGAAGATGCTAAAACAGTTGCTAAAATTTTGTGTAAGGAAATTATTCCTAGATGGGGTTGTCCCGTTAGGATAGATTCAGATAAAGGACAAGCTTTTACTTCTAGATAATTACAGCAGATTGTGTAATTAATGTTGATTGAATAGAAGTTTTATATCCCCAAAGTTCAGGTATTGTTGAGTGAATGAACCGAACAATAAAAAAGAAACTGGGTTTTACTGCACCTAACATGTTGTGTAATTTTTTCTCCCAGCGCTGAAGGGTCTCTTAGTGGGTCTAAGACAGGCATCAGGGTCCGGCGTGACTAGTGCAGGATATTTATTCTAACAATTACCATGTGTGATGTAAAATCCTGAAGATGGCACTTGTTGTGCTGAAACGCTTCGATTACATGTTTTAATATGATCAATTAAAGGAGAACTGTTATCCCGTTTTTGTAAGTTGCACAAACATGTCTAATTGTTCCTTAACCCCCTGCAAAGCTTTCTGAAGCTTTAAATATAAAAAAAATCAAAACACATACTTTAAAAATCGCCTTATAAAGTCCATACTTGGGCGCCGCCATCTTGGATTCCATCCCTTCCTGTTTCTGCCAAAACTACAATCCCAGAATGCAATTTCCGATGCTGGTGACATCACAAGCATTTTCTATTGGCCGCTCGGCACTACAGGGGAGGGATGCGGAGGCGTGGCCTAATAAACAGGATGGCCTCTGTTAGAGGAGGGAGGCGGATCGGTAATACAAACTACCTATATAATGGATTTTTTTGTATATTATAACACATTGTTTAAAAATAATAATTGTTTGTAAAAATACTTAATATTTAATTACATTTTTAATTATTATATATGTAATATAACGCTGTTGTTAATGTCGTTATTGTGCATGATTGGTGCTGTGAGTGTGTGTGAATGTCTTATTATGTGCGTGATTGGTGCTGTGAGTGTGTGTGAATGTCATTCTAAGTGCATAAATGGTGTTGCGGATGCGTGCAAATGTCGTTCTATGTGCGTGAATGGCGTTGCGGATGCGTACAAATATCGTTTTAAGTGCGTAATGGCGTTTGCGTGAATGGTGTTGCGGATGCGTGCGAATGTCGTTTTAAAGGGCAACTATAGTGTCCAAATTCAAACTTTTAAAAACCTCATACTATTAAACTATACTTCATCCCATCCATCAACGGATCTCCAAACGAGCGGCCGTTTTGCCCGATAAAGTGCCCATTCAGCACGATTATCGCTGACCTGCGTCACACGTGTGTATAGTAAGCAGGATACGTGTGTACTGGCAAATCAGGAGAAAGTTCGAAGACATCCTACCAGTACCCATTTGATCTGGGATGTAAGGTAAGGATTTTATACACTACAGAGTGGGGGCCAGTAGTGGGTGGAATTATAGTTTTGGGGTGGACATGCCCTTTAATAAAGCCAATTAATCTTCAATAAACTCTCAGAAACTCGGTAATCAAAGAAAAAACTTTTTATCCATCTCTCTCTCCACACACATGTAAGCCATAAATGAAAGTTATATGGTAACAAACCTTGTATTGTACAGAGCCTGACAGACAGATTCATGTATTAGCAGGGCTGATTATTGTAAATTGATTTTATACTGTGATCATTCTAACTCAGACTGGCTACAGGTGTTTTAACCTGATTACCCTGTGGCTCTCTATATGTTTTCAAAATACAACCCCCAACAATTCCCTGACTGCCCTCTGGCTATTAGAGAGTATCTTTAGGGTAAATGGTGATAGATGTAATTCAACTACACCAACAATAACTTGTGTTCAAAGCCATTGAATTTGATCAGGCTGGCAACTAAATTCTGAGAAACTTTATGAAAATGTTTTTTTTATACATTAAAGGGCATGTCCACCCCCAAAAATATGTTTTGCTGTAGTGTAGAGAGCGCTATCCTGTGTACTTTTGCTGCCATATACTTTCATTATTTTTTTGGAACAGTTATCAAGTTATTTTCATTTTTGTGTTTCTTATGGGTGTATCAATTGATTTCTCTCCTCCTATAGTGGGCAGTGTGCTTGTAGTCTATGGAGATATGTCCACCAATCAGAAGGGTTTTGCATAATGGTTAAATAGCCCTTTCTCCATTTATTAATTAAACATGCAGAATCTGGCAACTGATTTGCAAGTGCCACTGGGATTCTGGGATTTTACATAAACCCATTCCCTTCTTCTATAGTCATTAGAACTACATGATCTGATATTGTTGTGTGCATAGCATGTTGATGTCAGATTGAATCAGTTTATCAATGGTATATATATATATATATATATATATATATATATATTATATACACACACACACAGAAATTACGAAGGCACTTACAGGTCTGAAACTTTGGAATGGCACCCAGGCATTTCCTTGCTGATCGCTGCTGTTTGCTCTATAGTAAGACACAACATTGTTACAAGCAGAGCTGCATTTATTACAGACTGGTTGCTTTTCACTGCAATTATTCACACTCAGCTTTGCTACTGTGTTTCTGATATCCCTTTGATGCCATTTTGCTCTCTAGACTGGTTTGCAATCATCTCCCTCTGTTCTATTACTGAGATTATTTCTGGTGAAATTGGTGAACCAGATATTCCGATACATCAATAGCTCTGTTACTCAGATCCCCTGTTCAATATTTAGTTGGAACAGCAAACCAAACTTTACTGGAATTATTTTATCTTAATACAGAAACCCAAATACTGAGAACTAAATTGAGAGCCATCTGACCTAAGGGCTGCCTATTCAAGCCACCCAGCTATAATCACTCAATAAGCTTATATCCCAGTACATCCTCAGAACAAAGCTATAACATCTCAGATGAAATGCAAAATGAAACTAGCTCTCCTTACTGAACATTCACTATTTGTAGTGACTCTCTAAACCCACCCCCATATCTGATTGGTCCAAGATCCAAGTCCAATCAGATTTAAGATTGTATCAGACCAATCAGATTTTGGGTGTGGTTTATGAGAACACTATAAAACAGCATGAAATCTTCGAGAAGCATAGTTTCTATCAGCAGTCAAACTAGCAGGTCTTGCCTTTGTATTTAGGTTAGAGACTTGCAAGTAGATGGCTGTTCTATAGCTGACTGCCCAAATGAAATTTTTTTTTTAGTGCCTGGGTTTCATCCCTATGGTGTTGTACAGAGTCTATAAATGCACATAAATGTTGTTATAACAGATAAATGAAAATAGTGTTTGGATTGCAGAGTCTGAAATTACTTCCTTTAGCAAATAGTGACTAACCCAAGTGCCTATGCAGTTGCATTACTAGTTTCACACCATTCCCGACACACTCTCAAACAGCAAAGGGCAATAGGGATGGATAGGGATCGGAATTGTATATTGAAAACATGCAGTTGTAAATACAACCAGGTTGTAATAATTGCAGCCCTGCAACTTACATTTACTATAATCATCCCCCAATAATGAGATGATCTGATAACTAAACATATATCCACTTAAATATAGCTTATTATCAAATAAAAATATGCTAACAAATGCAATGTGTTTCTCTATTGCCCCTGTGCACCACATAGCCAGGACAAAACCAACTTGTACACCTCATTATAGAGAAAATGAATGGTGGCAACTAAAGAGTTACTATGTTATTTATCATAGTAACTCTTTAGTTGCCACCATTCCCTTAGAAGGAAGGACACAGTAAAAAGACCTTTCAAATGCGGCAACAAAAATCAAGTTTATTGCAAGCACTTTCTGCACAAGTTTACAGGTATAAAAGGACTCTATATGGAAAAAATGTTATCTTTAGATATCCAATCCGAACTATCCTCTGCTGTGTGCAGATTTGCTTTAACTAGAATGTTCATGCAATCAAGTGAATTGCATGATGGGAAATCCCTTTTCCAATGCTGCCTCTTAGTGATTACTGAGCATGCTTGCCCTCATAGAAACCTTATGAGGAACAGTTACAGGCAGTAACAAATTAGACTAGAAATGGCCCCTACTCTTTATTTTCTAGGACTTTCAACAGACTTGCAAGAGAACCTAAAAAGCTGAACAGTAAGGTAAGGGTTTTTAAACACTGCACATGGGCCAGTAGAAGTTAATTTTAGTTTTGGGGGTGGACATGCCTTTTAAGCACCAAACAATCATTTATGAGTGGAGCAAAACAAGAGCAGCCACACTGCAACTACCAGGCACCAAAACTAATGCATTTAAAAGCTTAGTTAGGCACCAGACATCTGATAGTTGCTATGCTTGCAGAACAAACTGCAGCTCTGCTCTAAAACAGAACTAGGACTTGCTGAGGCCTCTGGATGTTTTATCTGTCTCCTTGGCACACCCCCAACATATGATTGGTCAAATATAAGAGCCAATCAGATTTAAGATTGTTTTGGACCAATCAGATTTTGAGGGTGTGTTTATGAGACACTATAAAACTTCATGAACTCCTCAGAGCAGCTCAGTTTGTAATCAGCATTCAAACTAGCAGGTCTTGCCTTTGTATTTAGGTTGAGATTTGCAAGTAAGTGGCTGGTAATTTAGTTGGACTACAGCAATGAATAATCTTTTGCTCCTAGGTTTATAGTTGCATGTGTGTAGTAGTCCATAAACAGCACTACATGTTGATATAAATGATAAAAATCAATTTTTGTTTGCAGAACCTTAGTTTGCTTTACTTTTATCAAATAGTCTGCAAAATTGTGAGCAAGCCTAATAAATATGTAGTTGCACACTAGTTCCCACCATTCCCTGACAACCACTCTCAAACAGCATAGGGCAGTTAGGGTTTGTACATGAAATCATGCGTCAAGGCTGTCAGAATCACTGCAGTAAAATACAATCAGGTTGTAATTAACGCAGCCCGTCTTACTTTAATTATAAGTGTCCCCCAATTATGAATGATCTGATAACTAAACATATATCATCTAACAATTTATTGCTCTAGTCCCAGAGCAGGGATGTCCAACCTGTGGCCCTCCAGATTTTGGAAAACTACAACGCCCAGTATTCCTTGGTTTCTTCTGCAATGGAGAATGCTGGGCGTTGTAGTTTTTCAAAAATCTGGAGGGCTGCAGGTTAGAAATCCCAGACCCAGCTTGGCATAGCCAGGAAAAACCAAGTTGGATACCGCATTATACAGAAAATGAGTGATTGGATAATGCACGGGAATGGCGGCAACGAAAGAGTTACTATGTTATGTAACCGCCATTCCCGTGTTATGTTGCCGCCATTCCCGTGGCAGGATGCACATAAGTAAAAAGACCTTTCAAATGCAGCAAAAAAAAATCAAAGTTTATTGCAAGCACTTTCTGCATTCTCTTAAAGGTAACAGGTAAAAAGGACATCTATACTGAAACAATGGTTTCTTTAGATATCCAATCTGAACTATCTTCTGCTAGGTGCAGTTTTGCTATAACTGGAATGGACACAGTGTTCATGCAAATCATGTGAATTGCATGATGGGAAATTCCCTCTTCCAATGCTGCCTCTTAGTAATTACTGAGCATGCTTGCCCTTATAGACTGTCGGCGACAGTGGTTGGGATCATGGGATTTGGCAGGACTGTGGAGCCATCCAGCCTCTTAACTATTTGTTACTTCTTTTGATGATAGAATGAGAACGGTGTATGCTAAGAGTTTTCAGGACTCGTTTTACAGGTAATATTCTTGCCTTTCTTACTAGACCAACTTGTTTTGGGACCACAGTTCTCCTTTAAAGACTTGTTTTACTTTAGTGAATTCCCGGAGTGCTGCTGCTCCTTATATAATAAAGAAAAAAAATTTGGGTGCAGCACACTCGTAGAATGTTTTATTTCTTGTAAATCATCATATCAAATTAAAAGGCGACGTTTCGGTAACACCCATTACCTTTCTCAAGCCATATTAGAATGATGTAGATTATCAGCTCATTAACTAACCTTATAAGGCCTGTGCAAAACACCTGGCCTAGTCACATGACATATCAATTAAACAACAAAGCATCCATATGCAAAATAGTCCAACATGTAGTAAATATAAAAGATACAATTATCAAATATATACATAAAGGTCATAATCTCTGTTAAGACCATTAGGCCACAGAGTATTTGAGAGTATTCATGAATCCAAAAGACTTCCCTTTGTCTTACGTAATTATCACTATTTAATGAAAATCACCATAACAAATTACACTATACAAAGTATAGTAGTACTACTTACTACTGAATTACAAAACAAATGATATAAAATTAATAAAGTAAACTTACTTTACTGGACACCCCAAAGTTTGAATGAAAAACTGAAAATGATAGGTTAAGCCACACCTCCGTAGAGGTGTAGACATTAAAAGGAAGTGGAATTTTACTAACATCCAATGAGAGGTACTGATATTACACTGTTAGCAAATCAAAACATTCTCTTAGACACTGTACATGACAAGACTGGAAGTGTAAGGAAGTTCCTGTATTACACCCAGGTATGTGCTGTTTGTAAAACATGTGACAGTCTTAGCCAATTAGAAAATTCTTCAGACTCTCACATTTACTCCCCCCCCTCCCCTCTTCATAGAAAGTAATGAGACAATCCAGTTTCTGTTTGCTAGACAGGAAGTGTCTGTTTATGACTAAATGACTTTGCATGTCTCTGAAACTACCCAGCATTTTTATAGAAATGGGCATTTCCCCCCTTTTTTCTCAATATTCATATATTAAACATGAGGCTGTCAGGTACCTTCTGTTAAAAGAAGGTTGTATTTCATTTTATACTCTATGAGGAGCTTTTAGCTCCATTAAGAAAATCTCTCCATAATCTTTGTAGCCCATCACTATCCTGTGTTGTTCTGACCCCATAGTGATTGTCAATGTGGAACTCGCTGTGGTTAATACTATTAAGTATCTATCCAGCATGTTAATCTGGATCCTGTGAGGAATCTCAGGTTCCCCAATGGGGCTGTTTGGTTTGGACTGCACAATGAAACAAAAATGCCTGGGTCTATCCTCAGACCTGCAGGTTTATTCTGTTGATATTCTATGGATTATAGATGCCAAATAGGTGGTTGGATGTGTGAGTCCTACTGCCTGAAGGGACCGGAATAATCCTTCTTTAAACCAATAGTAAAGGAAGGGCAGAAGAATCACTTGCGTGTTCAAACCCTTGGACAGGAATCACTAAAGCATGGGCTTTTAATGTCTGTAAGCCAGTAAAATGGCTTTATTTCAGGATTTATGAAAAATTAATTCTCCATCATTCTGTGCAGCCAGGGAATGCTGGGAGTTGTAGTTTTTAAACATGTGAAAAGTTTAACACCCATGCTCTATACTATTACACTGCATTGCATCTTAATACATTCATTAGCCAATAGACATAAAGAAGAAACTTACTGCTAACAGAGAATGCTAAGAGTTGTAGTTTTCAAACATGTGCATATTCAAACCCTTGCGTAGAAATCGCTAAAGCATGGGCTTTTAATGTCTGTAAGTCAGTAAAAGGGCTTTATTCCAGGATGTATAAAAAAATTTAATTTCAAGCATTCTGTGCAGCCAGTTTGTAGTTTTTAAACATGTGAAAAGTTTAACACCCATGCTCTGTATCATTACACTGTATTGATCCTTAATACATTCATTAGCCAATGGACATAAAGAAGAAACTGCTAACAGAATGCTGGGAGTTGTAGTTTTCAAACATGTGCATATTCAAACCCTTGGGTAGGAATCGCTAAAGCGCGGGCTTTTAATGTCTGTAAGTCAGTAAAAGCGGAGGTATTTCGGGATGTATGAAAAATAATATGCAGCCAGGGAATGTTGGTAGTTGTAGTTTTTAAACATGTGAAAAGTTCAACACCCATGCTCTATATCATTACACTGTATTGCATCTTAATACAATCATTAGCCAATGGACATAAAGAAGAAACTTACTGCTAACAAAGAATGTTGGGAGTTGTATTTTTCAAACATGTGAAAGGTCCCAAGTTCAACACCCCTGCTCTATACCATTAGGCTGCATTACATCTCAATACATGCCTTACTTAAAGGACATAAAGAAAAAACTTACTACAAACAGAGAATGCTGGGTGTTGTAGTTTTCAAACATTTGAAAGGTCCCAAGTTCAACACCCCAGCTCTATACCATTAAGCTGTATTACATCTGGATACATGCCTTACTTAAAGGACATTAAAAAAAACTTACTACAAACAGAGAATGCTGGGAGTTGTAGTTTTCAAACATATGAAAGGTCACAAGTTCAACACCCCTGCTTTTTACCATTAGGATGAATTACATCTAGACACATGCCCTTAGCTACAGGCAATAAACTAGATACTTTGCATGTCCTCACCCATTTCTTTGGGAGTGAGAAACAAGTGTTTATATGTTACATTATTAGGCCAATGCTATTATAATAACATGAGTCTGTGAGGTACCTTCTGTTATAAAAAGGCTCTACTTCATTTTATACTCTGTCGGAGATTTTAGCTCCTTTAAAAACATGTCTCCCTAATATTTATAGCTAATCACTTTCCTGTGTTCTCCTAACTAGAGATGGTCGAACTATTGAAAGTTCGGTCCGTTTTCGAACTTTCGAACTATTGGGAAAGTTCGAAAGTTCGAAAGCTCGAAAACGGAGCCATTAAAGTCTATGGGAGGCAAATAGTTAGAAAAGTTCAAGTCAAATACAACTAAAATATTAATGGTAATTTAATGTAAATGGCTGTGGGACCTGGGAAATTGTCTGAAGAGCATGTTCCAATATCCTGGACTTTCGTAAAATCAATTTTACTCTCACACGCGCTACTTTTGCGCTTTCGCATTCGAACGTTCGAGGTAACATGGACATTTTACTCGCGGATTCGATACTCGCGTATAGGTTCTAATGGACACTTTACTAGTAGATTCGATGTTCGCGCCTAGATACCATGGACATTTTACTCACGGATTCAATGCTCGCGTATACGTTTCAATGGACCCTTTACTCGCGGATTCGCGTTCGCGCCTAGATACCATGGACATTTTACTTGCGGATTCGATGCTCGCGTATAGGTTTCAATGGACCCTTTACTCGCGGATTCGCGTTCGCGCCTAGATACCATGGACATTTTACTCGCGGATTCGATGTGTGAATACAGGGGTGCGTAACTACAAGTGCTAAACCACCACGCTGAAATCCACACACAGAAAGCTCAAAAAGCGCACAAATCTCTCTCCAAGAGAGAGATTGTCAAGTCTCCACTAAACACTCTCCAACACACTGACTAAATGGTGCTGGTCGCATTGCCTTTTATACCCAGGGGGCTGGCAATGCTCAAATTAGCTGCCATTGGGTGATTTTGGACATGTGGGCACTTTTCTTTAAATTTGATGATTTTTCGAACGTTCGAACGTTCGAACATTCGATAAATCATCGAAAGTCCGGGAAATATCGAAAGTCCGCGTCTGAGATAGTTCGAGAAGTCCGGGTCCGTCCGGGTTCGAGTTCGAGTTCTATGCCATCCCTACATGGCACTATCACAAAAACTTGTTAAAACACTTCCCATACACTAGCGGGCAATTGTCTGGTTTTGCGCAAGATACATTAGAGGGTTATGGCCAATTCGAGGGTTACCGAACGATACTTTCGAGGGTCAGCGAAAGTAGAGCCATAAATTAGAGGTATTATTAAATTAGAGAAGTATCGAACGATACTTTTGAGGGTTAGCGAATAAGAACAATACTTTCGAGAGTTAGCGAATGACACATTCAAGGGTTAGAGATTGGCTCGTAAATTCGATAATTCTTGAAAAACGTGTCGACGAACGTTCAATAATTATTGAAAGTCCGGAAAGTTCGAAAGTCCGAGAAATCCTTCAGTAAAAGTTTGAAAGTTCGAATTTGGACCCATTCAAGTCAGTGGGAGAGTGATAGTTTGAAAAGGCTAGTTTATTACAGCTAAACTAACAATGGTAACTTACTGTAAATGGCTGTGGAACCTGGAAAATGGTCTGGGGAACATGGCACTATCACCAAAACTTGTTAAAACACTTCCTAAATACTAGCGGGCAATTGTCGGGTTTTGCGCAAGCTACATTAGAGGGTTACGGCCAATTCGAGGGTTACCAAATGATACTTTCGAGGGTCAGCGAAAATAGAGCCATAAATTAGAGGGTTACCGAAATCGAACGATACTTTTGAGGGTTAGCGAAAACGAACAATACTTTCGAGAGTTAGCGAATGACACATTCAAGGGTTAGAGATCGGCTCGTAAATTCGTTATTTCTCGAAAACCGCGTCAACGAAGGTTCGATAATTATTGAAAGCCTGGAAAGTTCGAAAGTCTGAGAAATCCTTAAGTAAAATTTGGAAGTTCGAATTTGGAGCCATTCAAGTCAATGGGAGAGTGATAGTTTGAAAAGGCTGGGTTTATTACAGCTAAACTTACAATGGTGACTTACTGTAAATGGCTGCGGCACCTGGGAAATGGTCTGGGGAACATGGCACTATCACCAAAACTTGTTAAAACACTTCATAAACACTAGCGGGCAATTGTCGGGTTTTGCGCAACACTAGCAAGCAATTGTCGGGTTTTACGCAAGCTACATTAGAGGGTTACGGCCAATTAGAGGGTTACCGAACGATACTTTCGAGGGTCAGCGAAAATAGAGTCATAAATTTGAGGGTTACCGAAATCGAACGATACTTTTGATGGTTAGCGAAAACGAACAATACTTTCGAGAGGTAGCGAATGACACATTCAAGGGTTAGAGATCGGCTTATAAATTCGATAATTCACAAACCGCGTCAATGAACGTTCTATAATTATCGAAAGTCCGGAAAGTTCGAAAGTCCAGGGAATCCTTCAGTAAAAGTTTTAAAGTTCGAATTTGGACCCATTCAAGTCATTGGGAGAGTGATAGTTTGAAAAGGCTAGGTTTATTACAGCTAAACTAACAATGGTCACTAACTGTAAATGGCTGTGGCACCTGGGAAATGGTCTGGGGAACATGGTACTATCACCAAAACTTGTTAAAACACTTCCTAAACACTAGCGGGCAATTGTCGGGTTTTGCGCAAGCTACATTAGAGGGTTACGGCCAATTAGAGGGTTACTGAACGATACTTTCGAGGGTCAGCGAAAATAGAGCCATAAATTCGAGCGTTACCGAAATCGAACGATACTTTCAAGGGTTAGCGAAAACGAACAATACTTTAGAGAGTTAGCAAACGATACATTTAATGGTTTACAAACGGCTCGTAAATTCGATAATTCTCGAAAACCGCAACAACGAACGTTCGATAATTACCGAAAGTATGAAAAGTTCGAAAGTCCGAGAATTCTGGGTCCGGGATAGATCATGAAGTCCGAGTCCGTTCGAACTCAAAAAGTCCATCTCTACACAGAAGCCAGCACAAAACAGAAATGGAGGAATGACGTGATATTCCATCCACGTTTTTGAGTAAAGATCATAAAGAAATACTGATAGGTTGAAAGTGTCAAAAATTTTTGTTTGAATTGCATTTTGCACGTGCAGATTGCCATTCTGTTTTCACCAGATTGTGTCTGGGAAGGGACAGACTGGTAAGTCACGTGGAATGCAACTACAGTGGGAGAAACCGGAGTGCCCGGAGGAAACCCAGACAAGCACAGAGCAGAGGGCTCACAGACTCCTTGCAGGTGTGTCCAAGGGGGGAATTGAACTCAGGACTCATTGCTGCAGCTACATCTGTGTTACCACTCTGCTACAGTGGCTGCCCAACAATAATTCTTTTTTTTTTTATTAAGACTTTCTGACAGTTATGACAGTTATGACACATGACTAGCTATGTGCATAAAGGGGTGGAGCTATCACTGCACAGTTTGTATTGATAGAAGCACAAAGCCTAAAGCTGGCTATACACAGAATTAGAGATGGCAAACTACATTAAAGGGTTGTGGCCATTTCGACGGTTACCGAACGTTACTTTCAAGGGTCAGCGAAAATAGAGCCATAAATTCGAAATCGAACGATACTGTCGAGGGATAGCGATAATGAACAATACTTAAGGGCTAGGCCACACTAGCGTGTTTTTCGCTCGTTTGCGCCGCGATTTTCGGTAAAATGGAGATTGCGCAAACGAGAAAATTCCCGCGATTTCCGATGCACATGCGATTGCGCGTCTGTTCGCGTTTTGGTAACGCAAAAGGCACAAGAAAAGCACACACAATCACGTGCAATAACGCTCGCGATTTTGTATGCGATTCCTGTGCGTTGCAGTGTGGCCTCAACCATAGAGAGTTAGCAAACGATACATTTAATGATTTGTGAACGGCTTGTAAATTCGACAATTCTCGAAAACCGCAACAACAAACGTTCGATAATTATCGAAAGTTCGAAAGTCCGAAAACTCCTTTAGTAGAAGTTTGAAAGTTCGAATTCGGAGCAATTCAAATCAATGGGAGAGTGATAGTTTGAAAAGGCTGGGTTTATTACAGCTAAACTAACAATGGTAACTTACTGTAAATGGCTGTGGCACCTGGGAAATGGTCTGGGGAACATGGCACTTTCACCAAAACTTGTTAAAACGCTTCCTAAACACTAGCGGGCAATTTTCAGGTTTTGCGCAAGCTACATTAGAGGGTTACGGCCAATTAGAGGGTTACCAAATGATTCTTTCGAGGGTCATCGAAAATAGATCCATAAGATCCATAAGTTCGAGGGTTACCGAAATCGAACGATACTTTTGAGGGTTAGTGAAAACGAACAATACTTTCAAGAGTTAGCGAATGACACATTCAAGGGTTAGAGATCGGCTCGTAAATTCGATAATTCACAAACCGCGTCAATGAACGTTCTATAATTATCGAAAGTCCGGAAAGTTTGAAAGTCCGAGAAATCCTTCAGTAAAAGTTTGAAAGTTCGAATTTGGAGCCATTCAAGTCAATGGGAGAGTGATAGTTTGAAAAGGCTGGGTTTATTACAGCTAAACTAACAATGGTAACTCACTGTAAATGGCTGTGGCACCTGGGAAATGGTCTGGGGAACATGGCACTAGAGATGGTCGAACTATTGAAAGTTCGGTCCGTTTTTGAACTTTCGAACTATTGGGAAAGTTCGAAAGTTCGAAAACGGACCCATTAAAGTCTATGGGAGGCAAATAGTTCGAAAAGTTCAAGTCAAATACAACTAAAATATTAATGGTAACTTAATGTAAATGGCTGTGGGACCTGGGAAATGGTCTGAAGAGCATGTTCCAATATCCAGGACTTTCGTAAAATAGATTTTACTCTCACACACGCTACTTTTGCGCTTTCGCATTCGAACGTTCGAGGTAACATGGACATTTTACTCGCGGATTCGATACTCGCGTATAGGTTCTAATGGACACTTTACTCGTAGATTCGATGTTCGCGCCTAGATACCATGGACATTTTACTCGCGGATTCGATGCTCGCGTATAGGTTTCAATGGACCCTTTACTCGCGGATTCGCGTTCGCGCCTAGATACCATGTACATTTTACTCGCGGATTTGATTTCGACATTCGGTTATAATTCCCTTCTTCCTATTGACTTCTATATGCAATCCAGGATCTAAAATCGAGCCTGGAAAGTGGGTGTAGTCATTCCACCATTACTTTCCCCACCAGAAAGCATGGCCACCATGCAATGGCAGCGTCTGATGGTGGAATATCTCACCCGGCTGGGTTATGACGGGATGCCAATCGGCACCCCCAACATTAAAGAGCGCAAACGGCGCATAATGCGCCACCTGCAGGCGAAACTGCGGACACAGTTTCGCATTGATCTGACCACCTCTCAGCTCCAAAATAGGTGGTCAGACCTCAAACGGCAGAGACGGAACTACGTCCAGGACATCCAGCAGAATGTCCAAGGCAAGTATCACATTTATATATTAAATTTTATCTGTGATTGAGTTGTATAAAACACCACCTTTTGCAAAACTAATCAGGCGGTTCTGCGGCAGATCTTTCTGACAAGCTCTGACTAAGTATCACCACTATACCACCATATATACCACCATGTTTGTTATTATTATTGTTTATATATTTTTTTTATTATTTTATTATTGTTATACTTATTATTGATATGTAAGCAAGGTGCTTACGTTTACTAAAAAAGTTAAACTAAACAAATCTCTGTGTTTAATCTTTACAAACGACTTTGACTACAATCATAATTATTTAGGCTTTTCCCATACCCCATTGGCTTCTCTCCCTCAGTGAATGCTTCGTGCAAAGGGAAAGCGGGGAAGGGGATATGGTTTGTAGGAACAGCACCATTGAGTAGCAGTAGATTTACTTCAGTTTGACAACATTATTGAGGAGCCAGGCAGGCTTGGCCCCACCGGACAGACCCCATACCCCATTGGCTTCTCTCCCTCAGAGTATGCTTCGTGCAAGGGAAAGCGGGGAAGGAGATAGGGATTGTGGAAACAGCACCATTGAGTAGCAGTAGACCCACTGCAATTGGACAACATTATTGCGGAGCCAGGCAGGCACACAACTGACAGCAAACAGCAAACAAACAGCAAACAGCAACAACTGACACGACTGAGAGCAAACAGCAGATCTCACAGCAAAAGCTGCTGATTGCTGCTGAACGCAGCACTGTCAGTTACACAAACACACAGGCGCTGACACACAGATACAGAAACAAACAAAAAAACAGGACACCTAGAAGGTCTAACACAACAATTGTCCAAAGGACTTACAGGGGGGTTAGTCCATAAAAGGAATTTTATGTCTCACAAGGGTAGTCCTTAAAAGGACTTTTGGGTCTCTCAAGGAAGGTTAGTCCTTAAAAGGACTGTTGGGTCTCAAGATGTGTGAATACAGGGGTGGGTAACTACAAGTGCTAAACCACCACACTGAAATCCACACACAGAAAGCTCAAAAAGCGCAAAAATCTCTCTCCAATTCCTACACTGTCAAGTCTGCACTAAACACTCTCCAACACACTGACTAAATGGCGCTGGTCGCATTGCCTTTTATACCCAGGGGGCTGGCAATGCTCAAATTAGCTGCCATTGGGTGATTTTGGACATGTGGGCACTTTTTTTTAAATTCGATGATTTTTCGAATGTTCGATCGGTCGAACATTCGATAAATCATGGAAAGTCCGGGAAATATCGAAAGTCCGCGTCCAAGATAGTTTGAGAAGTCCGGGTCCGTCCGGAACTCGAAAGTTCGGCTCGAACTCGGGTTCGAGTTCAAGTTCTATGCCATCCCTACTCCTAACCCCATAGTAATGGCAGATCTGGAGCCTGCTGTGGTTAATACTAATAAGTATATAACTGTGATCTGGATCCTGTAAAAGGTATCAGGTTGTCTAATATTGCTGTTTAGTTACAATTACATATTGTGGCAGGATTGCCTGGGACTTGCTGGCAGGTCAAATAAAAACGGGAGGGTATGTTTATATTTGATCATGTTGTGCATTGGGATGCCTGGGTCCTTTTTAGGACTTTCAGACTTATCCCATTTGATCCTCCCACTGGATACTTGCTGGGAGTGGAAAGGGAGAGCAAGTTCAGAATGGATCCTAATACCTACTGGCTGAAGGAATGTAAGTAGCCTCTCTATGGCCCCACAGCTTAACAGCTATATGCATAAGGGAGAGGCAGATATATCCTGAATTACTTGCATGTTTGTGCAATTTGTGTTGGTATCCCCGAGCTTCACTGTGCACCAACAGTCACACATTTGCTAGTATATATATATATATATATATATATATATATATATATATATATATATTCACAAATATAGGAATATGCTGCTCAAACCTTTATTCAAAAATACTTTCAGATGCGGTGCAATGGAGGACCGGCAATTTATACATTACACAAAAGAGCATGTTTGTTCAAATTATAAACTGTAACTAAAAGTATAAATGTTAACTAGTGTAGGTGATTACCCTTCATTGCTTGTATATATGTTTAATTCTTATACCTACAGCAAATAATTTATGCTTATATGTGTAGTTGAGTGCTGGAGTCTTTTGTGTAATGTATAAATTGCCGGTCCTCCATTGCACCGTACCTGAAAGTATATTTGAATAAAGGTTTGAGCTGCATATCCTTATATTTGTATATAATTAAGGGCAGTGCAGCTAAAGCGCTATTGTATGCTTTGCTTCCTGTATGAATTTATTCCCTCACCCCTTTAAGACAGTCCAGATAGAAAGAAGGTACATAAGCTCTGTAAGCTCACATGGTTCCCTGTGTGTGTGTGGAATGTTGGAGCATTTTGTTTGTTTAAAGCACTTTTGTTTTCTTGTTCATTTGAAAAGTGAATTTTTCCTTTAATGTGTTGATTGAAGCACGGGAGGTCCCATTCTTCAATCAATATCTCAGGAGCCAGGGATGAAGGTAAGTATATTAACATTTTGGGTGATCCACTGCTGCAGAGATGAACATTTTCGGCCCCTTTCTGGTTCTAATCCACTATAGTGCGCATGTGTCTTAATGGGCTTCAATCAATACATAATTAATACATTAAAGGAAAAGTTCACTTATGTAGTGAACTATTTTTTTAAAAAAATTGAAAAAAGAAAGATCAGTAGCACTTCCTCAGCATTAAATTTCTAAGGCAGGCAGGGCCTGGTGTGACTTGAGTAAATAATTGTAAAGCTCTGCAGAATATGTAGCACTATTTCAAGTATGAGAAATGCAAAAATTTGCGTAAAGTAAATAAGGTAAAAAAAAAAAAGGTAAAAAGTTAAGACCTTCCAAACTGGTTAGAAGGCTTTTCATTCATGTGATCACAGTAATGTATACTTAAACCCCTTAATTTATAATGTATGCCAGTGTGCAGATAATATGATATTGTATGGGGCCTAGGAATGTGCATTTCTCTGGTTGTATCTTCCACCATCTTAAATAAGCGAATTGAAACACACCTACCTAAACTGTTAAGCACTGTTAGCCCCTGTGTTTCCTATGTACAACAAACACCTCATCACACCAATAAAGTGTAGAACGATCGATTTAACCCACATTTAATGTGAGTAAAAAAATGTAAATTTAGCAGCAGCCCCACATCTCGAAGTTTGAAACAATGTAAGCTGCAGACACAATTAGTCAGCCTATCTGAAACAGCTGAGCAAAAAGCACTTATACACTACAATATATACACTACCAGTTTGTATAATAAGATCAATATAGACCCCACACAGCTGTTAACACACAGATTGGACACATACACAGATAGCTCATATGTAAGCTAGTCATTGAATTCTGCGGTTCTCCAAGACCATCCCACTTCAAGACACGTCAAATGTTTGTGCCACAGTCTTGCCATCTTTAAGTGGATGGCTTCTGACAACATTCCACCTCAGAAAGGGTGAGGCTTTAGGGACAAGAAACTCTTGCAGCTAGCGGTTTGGTGGACACAGAGGGGCCTCAATGAAAAGTGCTCCCTGGCATGCTTTTTGTGACTTCCAGAACTACAGATGCTGATGGGTAATTGTGCGACTTCACCATTACCAAATATATTTAAGTATGGGCAGAGACATTTGGACTTTGTTGAAGGGGGAGGGGCTATTTATGTGGGTATGTTTACAGTCCTTATATAAGTATTATTACTGGCAATTATTATTTGGGTTGCATTTCTGAACTGGACTGAGCATTTTAATAAGTTACACAACATCAACTGCTCATTTACCTATTTACATCACTCTGGGTAAATGTTTGTTCTTTGTATTTAGTACCAGAAATCCCAGCGTAATTTTAACACTGGCTATTAGTGCAAATGCTATTACAGAATACCTTGTGACGGCTGCGTGGGTGTCACAGTATCTGGAGCTATTAATGCATTATTGGGAGATATTATTATAAGCCTGTGACAGTGGATCATCCCTATTGCACAATGGATCAGGAACTGCCTTAATTAAGTATAATATTTATATAATACATAAGGCTTTCAATAGGTGCAGTGAATATATCCTTATAAAAACTCTTAACTATGTAGCTAAGAGGTTTTTATAAGAATATATACCACTGCACCTCACCATTGAAAGCCTGTCACCTTAACGAAAAAGGACTCAGATTTAAAACCTATAGGGGGACATAGACGTAAACAGTAGATATCCTGTCAAGCAGTACATTGTGATTTCTCCCTCCAGTCAGTGTAAATCCCGGTCTCCGTGATGATTCAGTGTTCAATGCAGCAGACCTGGATGTCTTTCCTATGACTGATAGGAAAAACATCCGGGTCTCTTGAGCTGAACTGAACGCTGAGTCATCACAGAGACTGGACTGGAGGGAGAAATCACGATGTGCTACTTGAAAGGATATTTACTATTCAGGTCTGTGTCCTGCTATAGGTTTTTACACTGAAATCTTTTATTATTAATGGTGACAGGCTGTGTGGAAAAGACACAGCTATTATTTAAAGCTGGATAAAATTTTAAAAAAAATTTCACATTGCCTCATTTTGCTTTGAGGGGAGATCGTCATCACTAGAATTACCAATATCTAGGTATTACATGATAAAAAAATAATCATTGCTTTGTAAACACATGAGATTTCTGCACAATATTCCTGTTTCTATTGGTAATCTAGCGTAAACATGTACCCTCCAATTGTCTGGAGAAAAAGATTTCCCCAAAAATGGATAGGAAGAAACAGTCATTTCGATGAGTCACATTAAATCCCCAAACACTACAACCAAAATATCAGGATGGGTTATCAATCTGGCCATGTGTACTTAGTCTAAAACCTGAGGAAGGGGATTGATCTTCCAAAATGCACATTTCACAATAAATGATACCTTTACATTTATTCAAGCAGTTAGTAACCAACCTACAAGGCTGAAGATTTAAATGGAAATGCACCTAAATTGTTTACATTATAAATAGCAAGGTGAAAATGTAGTCAGTAACAAACAAAACATACAAAATTATATAGAAAAAGCATTTTGAAAGTTTTATAAACACATTTGGTAATACTCTCATGTAATAGTTTAATTAATGAGTTCAATGTATGGTATTTGAAATGGTGCATGTAGTATATTCAGGATATCAAATGAATTGTAAGGTCATTATAATGCACAGCAGGACATTTATGCGAGACATAACGTTAGTTCATACATCTTGTCATGGCTTTGTGGAAAAAACACAAAAATGTTAGATTCAGATTGCAGAACATTGTTTGAAAGCATAGATCTACTGTGAATATTTAAGTGACTTTATAAAAGATAAGTCTTAGCAAAATAATGCAATTATTTCCCACGAGGGAGTAAGTAAGGAATTGGACAAGGAATGTAGAGTTAGCAAAGTATTTCAAATTTGTAAAAGAAATCTCACTGCTTAAAAAAATGGGATGTCTCCCAAGAGATTACGTGTGCATGGTTGGAGAACTGCTGTAAGACATATGTGAATGAAAAATTGTTGCAAGAATATTATTTTCAATCTGGAGTAATGTTGCTAGTGGTGTACCACAGGGAACACTAATTAGACAGGAGGTGTTAGGTATCTGGTAGTCTGTTGATAAAGATTAATTAGCAGGGGAAGTGAAATTAGCAGAAAAGATGTAAATGTTCTTTTTTTTTTTTTTTTTACACTGAATTTGAGATCTAGTTGAATGAAAATATTGCTACATAGCGCTGAACAAATCCTCCTAGATATTATCTATGGCACTATAGAATATTTGAAGCACAGTTGACTTCACTAATGGGACTATGTATACATTTTTGAAATAAAGAAATCCTTATAGTGGATAATTCTATTTAATCATTTACTGACAGAATTTACATTATTTTCAAATTAATGAAATATCTTAAAAAAATATACCGATATATCCTAAATTGTCGAATTATTGATTGACAATTGTAAGGTTATAAACAAAAGATGCCTTACCCCCCGTTGTTCAATCAATTGAGTAGGAGCAAGGGACGAAGGTAAGTAATAACTCCTTAACCTCCCGGGCTTCAATCAATACATTTCAAGTGAACTACTCCTTTAAAACTGCAATTATATGTCTATTGCCAAATCACATTTGCATACTCCACAAAGTAACATTCATTTTTAGGTGGAAACAACAGTAGGACAGAATGCACTTGTGCTACAGCTTTCTAAAAATAAACAGACATTCTTTATGCATATTCAAAAGATAACAAATGCAGGGTTTTCCTCCCTGACTTCAAATGGAAATAGGAGAGGGTCTCTGGATCAACTAGGATTATATCATTCATTCCAGTAATTTTCAATATTTTTGAATTTTATAAACTTTTCTTTTTTGAAAAATGTTCTTTTATTAAAGGGACGCTAAACTGAAAAAAATGACTTTATCCATTTCTATATTTTAAGCGCTGTCAGTAACTTAATCCCTTTTTGCTCCCAGCGCTCCCTGTCCCTCTTCATGTCCTCATGTCCTGTTCAGCTCACCCCTAGTTAGTATGCATGTCTCCTCTCTATGTATCCACCCCCTCCCAAAACTGAGGCACATCTAGAATGTGGAGCATGTGCAGTGAAGATGATCTGTGCCTCACTACAGCCAATAGCATTCACCCAGTGATTTTGTGTTAAAGTGAAAGTAAAACTGCTTTGCTATGGGAAGGTAAGCAGCAGTGAGAGCTGCAATCACTGCTTGAATCATGTAAGATTTTCTATTAGCTGTAGGAGTGTGAAGGTGTGTGTGTGTGTAGTGGGGGACTTTGTAATTGATTTATTTAGGTACAGTGCTTCTTTGGGACTTAAAGGGGAAGTTCAGTGCAAATACATATGCTTTTCAGAAAAAAGAGCAGTATTTTTCCATCCCAATGAACTTAATCTGCCAATTCGGCATTTTGTATGTGTATAAATAAATGCAACTGAAATATTCCTGCTTGCAGGACCCCTAGTAGAGACTGTTATGGTCTTGCCCTTGACCCAGTGCCTGGGTTGATTCAGTTGCTCAGTAGAGATCTGAGCATCTTTGTCCCATCCAACAGCCAATCTGTAGAAATTACTGTTAGGAACATTCCAAGGATGTGGTGCATCCTGGGAAGAAAAAGGACCGTTAGATCCTGAAATGGCAGCTCACTAATGTCAACAGCATGGAATAGCAAAGGGTATGAAATCAACTGATTTTTCAAAATGGAAGAGAATATGCAGAATAACTAAGTATGCATTACACAAACTAACAATTTAACAAATATTGATAATTTCCACTGAACTATCCCTTTAACTAACACAGACAGCAGCTAACTGCAGGATTGTGTTTATCTGCACAGAAAGAGCAAAGAGCAACAGATATTCCTATTCCTTTTCCCTTCTGATCTTAATCCTGAATCAATTAGCCATGCAGTGACAGAGAAATAAGCTTTACTTTTATAGAATGGAGAGTTTCTACATGTAGTGTGCCTGGGGGAGGGGCTGGGTGATTGACAGCTCTTTACTGACTAGCGGTGTCTCACCCTCTTTAAAAACTCCCAGAGCTAAAAAACAAGGGATAGGAAGGTCAGAGAATTTCCTAATTAGAAAACATATAATGTACGTTTATTATACGTTTAATATTTTCAATATACGAACATACATTAAGATACCTCTTGTAGATTTTCTTTTCTTTCCTCCCTATTCTCACATATACAGCAACACACCAAAACACCAGCAATCCCTGTATTTCACATTTCATATATTTATGCACAAATACATATATAAAGGAGATTTAATGACAAATACATATATAAAGTAGATTACTAGTAGATATGTCCAAACTTCGCAAAATCTGGTCCGCTCGAGGATCCGCAAATTTTCGAAAAAATTTGAAAATTCGAAAATCCATGAGCGGACCCATTAAAACCTATTAAAATGAAAGTTCGGCAAAATCCGTTCCGAGGATTCTTCGAAAATACGGTATTCTTCGAAAATACAAGGATTTTTCGAAAATACGAGGATTCTTTGAAAATACGGACCCGAAAATGTGGGTTGCTCCATCCAAAAATGTGAAAATCTGCGAAATTTTGCATTTAAGAGGATTTCTTGTATTTTCGAAAATATGAGAAATCCTCGTAATTTCGAAAATTTTCGAAAACGCGGTTCGTAAAAGTTCGGAAGGCGGAAAACCGGAAAATCTGCGATATCCGCCATTCGCGAACGAGGTAATTCCGCCGCAGATCTGCGTTCGGATCCGCGAACTGGGCCATCACTAATTACTAGTAGAGTAATCTGGCTGTTCTGATGTATGGGGATGCCAGAGCATTTTAGGATGATTTTGAGGTTATGGTAGTAGGAATTCATTAGAGTTAAATGTCTCTTTTTGGGGGTATTCAGCTTTCTTACATTTAAAGAACAAATCTTAGCCATATGCTACTTGTAGTAAATAGGCAAAGTGCATGGGGATAAGCTTGTGTGTGGTACTCACCACTCAGACAAGGGGCAAATTTATAAAGGTTCGTTAACTTTTCGCGGCCGTTTTCGCGGACATTAACTCATAAATCGCGTTACCGTGATTTATAAAAGTCCGAAAACGGCCGCGAAAAGTTAACAAGCGTTAACCTTTCGCGGCGACACTTCCCCGGTACTGGTTTCGCTCGGCTAGTATCGGCTGTTTTACTTCGCCACCCGAAGTCAGCGGGGTGGAGACACGCCCACCCCGCCCCACACCCCCCGCGGCGGCAGCGGCGACCACCCGCCGCCGCCGCTTCCCAGCAGGCACTCGGAACGGGAGGAACGTTCGCGGCAATCTCGGAACGGGAGGCTAGGAGGGGCTGCCGGGAAGGGGCCCAGCGGTGGTCGCGACCACCCCCGCGCACCCCCTCCCAGCAACCCCTCCAAGCCCCCCCCGGCCGCTCCGCGCCGGGAGGGGACGGGGGGAGCCGCTGGGGGGCGTGGAGGCTCCCTCCAGCGGGGCCCTGAAAGGGCCTTTTGGGGCTTAGGGGGTCCCGCACTCGAACCGGACCCCCCTCCCCACCCTTGTAAGGCCTTTGCGGCACTTACAAGTGCCCTTGCGGCTCTGACAAGAGCCTTTTGGGGCTCCCCCCCCAACCCGGACCCCCCTCCCCGGCCCTATCAGGGCCTTTGCGGCACTTACAAGTGCCCTTGCGGCTCTAACAAGAGCCCTTTGGGGCTTAGGGGTCCGCAGCTCGAAACAGGACCCCCTCCCCGGCCCTCGTAAGGGCCCTTGCGGCACTGACAAGTTTCAGAACTTTCCAGAAATCTGATTGGTTAATGTAAAGCAAGTATTAAAAAATTGACCAATCAGAAACGGATTATGGATTTCTGCAAACTTATAAAGAGGAGCTTTCCGCCGCGAACTCAGATGCCATCGCATGGCTGAAGAAAAAAGAAGCGGCTGGCAACATCGCTCCGCTGAGGCCGGCGGTGCCAGCAGGCTCACTGGCGGCCGCAGTGAGTCTGCCTGGCATCGGCGACCTGAGTGGGGTTGGTGTCGCCAGCCCGAAGACGTCGCGTCGGATCAAGACGCCGGCAACATCGGCCTCGTTGAGGTCGCCGGCCCCGCCGGGGGTACCCCTGGCGGCCGCAGGGGTACCTCTCGGGGGTCGGCGGCCTCGGCGGAGCTGGTGTCGCCGGGACTGGAAGAAAGAAGACGTCGCCCAAGGGCTCTTTTAAGAGCCGCACTGGGGGCCCGGTTCGACTGCGGGACCCCCGCCAAAGGCACTTGTCAGTGCCGCAAGGGCCCTTAATAGGGCCGGGGAGGGGGGTCCCGGTTCGAGCTGCGGGACCCCCTAAGCCCCAAAAGGCCCTTCTCAGGGCCCCGCTGGAGGGAGCCTCCACCCCCCCAGCGGCTCCCTCCCATCCCCTCCCCGGGAGCGGCCGGGCAGGGGCTTGGAGGGGTTGCGGGGAGGGGGTGCGCGCGGGTGGTCGCGACCACCTGCTGCGGCCCCTTCCCGGCAGCCCCTCTTAGCCTCCCGTTCCGAGATTGCCGCGAGCGGGAACGGTTGTGAGGGGCTGCTGGAGGGAGGGCGGTGGGTGGTCGCCGCCGCGGGGGGGTGGTGGGCGTAGCCCCCCTTAGGAGCGGCGTCGGGAAGGGATTTTAAGTCCCTTCGCGGCGATACTATATAGTATCGCGCGAAGGGGCTTAAAATTACCGCAGCACATCGCGGCCGCGATAGGTTATCGCGGGAATAGCGCTCGCCGTTATAAATAACGGCGATAGTGCTATTTTCGCGGCCCGATGTGCGGCGGTAATTTTTTTGCGCTAACATCGTTTCTTTATAAATATGCCCCAAAGTGTCCTGTAAAGGTCTCGGAGGTGCGTGGATCAGGTGACGGAGGAAGCTCAGTGTCTATCAGGCATCCCTCGTCCAAGGAAATCAATGATGGTCTGACTAGGCAATGTAGAGAGAGGTTGCCCCCATCCTAACCAACAAAAAGTAAACACCATGCCAACTATTTCCTATTGTCAGCTTCGATAGTAATGTATGTGTATTAAGGGTCGGGTTAAACAGGTTATATCTCCATTTAAAGGAGAAGATGTTTTCCTGAGAAGTGAGGCTACATGGGGAAACCATACTGAATTTCACCTCCAGCACCCTCTCGCTACTATATGTTAAGGATGAGCACATTATTTGACTGGTGGAAGAGAGGGAGACCCCTTAAAAGTGGTTTGTTTTTAGACCTGGTGTCATAGTGTGGGGTTAGGGTATTGGGTCTAAAAGGGTTTATTACATTTATATGCATATGCAGACAATAACAATTCGATACAGTCTTTATAAACTTAGTGTAAAAAAAATAGAAGTCCACTCAGTTACAGCTTCACTTTTGACAATCAAGTATGTGATTTCTGAAAGAAAAAGCATTTAAGTGTGTTATGTAACATATATAATAACAAATGTAAGCTCTGATAGTTAATGCTTATAACCATAAATCTGTGAGACCAGGTGTTTTAGTTGTTGAAGAGTCGTGTTATCAGGAGTTCTGCAGTATATGTTAATTTGCCTTAAAGTCTTAGGGGCATATTTATAAAGGTTCGTTAACTTTTCGCGGCCGTTTTCGCGGACATTAACGCATAAATCGCGTTTACCGCGATTTATAAAGGCCCGAAAACGGCCGCGAAAAGTTAACGAAGCGTTAACCTTTTCGCGCCGATGCTTACCTGTTACCGCCACTTCTATTATAAAGCGGCGGTACTGGTTTCGCTCGGCTAGTATCGGCTGTTTTACTTCGCCACCTTGAAGGAGGCAAAGTCAGCCGATACTAACCTCCCGCGGCGGGATGGGCAGGCAACCCGCGGCGGTGGTCGCACCCCCCCGGGAGACAACCCCACCCCCCCACACCCCCCGCGCGGCGGCAGCGGCGACCACCCCCGCCGCCGCCACTTCAGCAGCCCCTCCCAACCCGTGTCCCGGGTTGGGAGGGCACCCGCCGCCGCCAGCCCCGACTTCCCGGCCCTCCCCGGCCCTTATAAGGCCCTTGCGGCACTGACAAGTGCCCTTGCGGCTCTTATAAGAGCCCTTTGGGGCTTAGGGGTCCCGCAGCTCGAAACAGGACCCCCTCCCCGCCCTTTTAAGGGCCCTTGGCCACTGACAAGTGCCCTTGCGGCACTAATAAGTGCCTTTGGCGGGGGTCCCGCAGCTCTGAACCGGACCCAGTGCGCTCTTAAAAGAGCCCTTGGGCGACGTCTTCGGGCTGGCGACACCAACCCCACTCAGGTCGCCGATGCCAGGCAGACTCACTGCGGCCGCCAGTGACCCGCTGGCACCGCCGGCCTCAGCGGAGCCGATGTTGCCAGCCGCTTCTTTCTTCTTTCTTCACCATCTACTGCGATGGCTCTGAGTTCCTGGCGGAAAGCTCCTCTTTATATAGGTTGCAGAAATCCATAATCCGTTTCTGATTGGTCATTTTTAATACTTGCTTTACATTAACCATCGATTTCAGAACTTTCCAAAAATCTGATTGGTTAATGTAAAGCAAGTATTAAAAAATTGACCAATCAGAAACGGATTATGGATTTCTGCAAACTATATAAAGAAGCTTTCCGCCGCGAAACTCAGATGCCATCGCAGTAGATGGCTGAAGAAAGAAGAAAGAAGCGGCTGCAACATCGCTCCGCTGAGGCCGACTGGAAGAAAGAAGACGTCGCCCAAGGGCTCTTTTAAGAGCCGCACTGGGGGTCCCGTTTCAGCTGCGGGACCCCGCCAAAGGCACTTGTAAGTGCCACAAGGGCCCTTGTAAGGCCGGGGGAGGGGGTCCCGGTTCGAGCTGCGGGACCCCCTAAGCCCCAAAAGGCCCTTCTCAGGGCCCCGCGGAGGGAGCCTCCACCCCCCCAGCGGCTCCCTCCCGTCCCCTCCCCGGGAGCGGCCGGGGCGGGGGGCTTGGAGGGTTGCCGGGGAGGGGTGCGCGGCGGGTGGTCGCGACACCCTGCTGCGGCCCCTTCCCGCACCCCCTCTAGCCTCCCGTTCCGAGATTGCCGCGAACGGGGAACGGGTTGGGAGGGCTGCTGGGAAGCGGCGCGGCGGCGGGTGGTCGCCGCTGCCGCGCGGGGGGGGGGGGTGTGGGCGGGGTAGGAGCAGCGTCGGGAAGGGATTTTAAGTCCCTTCGCGGCGATACTATACAGTATCGCCGCGAAGGGGCTTAAAATTACCGCAGCACATCGGCCCGCGATAGGTATCGCGGGAATAGCGCTCGCCGTTATAAATACGCATAGCGCATTTTCGGGCCGCGATGTGCGGCGTATTTTTTTGCGCTAACATCGTTCCTTATAAATATGCCCCTTAGTGTAAGTAGTATAAAGTTAGGTCTTTCTTTTTCTTCTGCTCGTCTCCTCTCCCATCCTCCTCTCCTCCTTGGCTGGTCAGCCTGTGTTTGGGTGAGGATGTATTGGACCTATTGGAGTGTGGGAGTCTTGGGATTTATGGCGCCTCTGTTTTTTGCTTAGCCCTATCTGGCATCTTGTGCTTAGGTTGTTTATCTCTGAGGATTTGTAATAGAGGCCATAGTTAACATCTGCATGATAGCGTAGATGGAGATAGGTCTGAGTATAGTTGTATGTTGATGCCTTCCCATGTTAGATCTGGAAGAGAATGGTAATAAGTGAAAATTTGTTCTTTCTTTCCATAGTGGTGAACACAGCATATCACATCACTTGGGAATTTAGAAGCCCCTTTGGGTTTCAGTGCCCTATATATTCTGTCCATTTCTATGTCCTGTGAAGATTCAGTATCTAGGACTGTATGAACAGCTTGTTTACCGTATCACGTAGATTGTTGTCTGAAAAAGACTCTGGTAGGCCTCTTATTTGTATATTGTCGGCCTCTATTGTTAAGGTCCTCCATATGTCGGAATAAGTCTCTAATGGCTTTAGAGTGATCATTTACTACTTGGGTGATGATTTGTGGCTAAAATCCTCCAGATTTTAAACTCTCTTTAATACTGCTTAAAGATCATCTCTGATTGAAGAAATTTCTGAGCAGCAAGTTGCTTTAATTTGTTGGGTGATGTTATTCAGGTCTGTTTTAGTTGGAAGGTTTAATAGGAGTTTCCTGAGTGGGTTTTCTGTGAGGTCTGGTGTTATGGTGCCTGTGGGGTCTCGGTGAGGTGAGCTGGAAAGGGATTCCAAGGGGGCTCTTGGGGAACTTTACCAGGAGTGGGAGGAGTGTGATAGTGAGGAGGCATATTTCCCATATTGAGGATTGCAGGTATGGCTTGGGCCTGTGGAGGGGCCCTGTTGGCCTGGGGGGAGAGACACAGTGGGTGCTCCATTGGGTAGGTCCCTGTGGGGTCTTGACTGGCCTGTCTCGGGGGCTGGGGTGTCGAGATCCACTGTGTGGGAGCCAGGATCCTTTGATGCATGGGCGGCTGTGAAGGCTCTTTCCTGGGAGAGCATGTAATTGTGCTCCTTCGTGCCCATGTTATTGGGTATTTGGCTGTTTATGAACCTAAGGAACCCATTGTAAACAGCTTTAAATTGTCTAATCTGTCTGTATTAGCCCGTCCATTTCACTTATTAATTTAGTTTCCCTTCTCTGAACACTTTCCATTTCAAAGATGTCCCTTTTACATATGGGATTCCAAAACTGCACATCAAATTCCAAATAAGGCCTTACCAGTGTAAAGAGGAAGTAGAACATATTTCTCCCTTGAATCTACACCCCTCTTTATACACTACAATATTTTTCTAGCTCTAGTCATTGCTGCCTGGCACTGTTTGCTATAGTCTGTTATCTAGTGGAACCCCCAAATCTTTTTCCAACAGAGCCATGAATGGTATAGGCAGCACAAGGATTGTTAAACCCCAAATGCATCACCTTGCATTTGTCAATATTGAATCTCATCTGCCACTCTGATGCCCGTTTTGACAATATATCTAGTTCTGACTGCAGCAATTACACATCATTTGACGTTTCCAATACCCTGCATAATTTTGTGTCATCAGCAAACACAGAGATCTTGCTCTCAATGCCCCCTTCTATGTCATTTATAAACAGATTAAATAGAAGTGCCCCCCCTACAGATCCCTGAGGCACTCCATTTAGAACTAAAGCTACATAGTTGACGCTCCATTGTCTACTACTCTCTGTATATGATCTAACAACAAATTCTATCCATTTACAAATGTATTTTTCAAGACCAACAGACCTTAGTTTATACATTAGTTGCTTGTGTGGCACAGTATCAAGGTTTTAGCAAAATCTAAGTATACTAATTCCACTGCTATGTAGGATCTAAATTTCTACTCACAAGTCACAGTAGTTTCATATGATCTATTTTTCATGAAAAGGTTATATTATCAGGTGTTGGGGCTTTATTGATATTAACTTTGGCTAATTGTTTCTGCACCATACCCTCAGTCAGACAGTGTAGTGGTAAAAAATCTGTCATTGTTCAAAACTTCAAAAGCCAAGGTTTAGATATGCAGAAAAGTGCTAGAGCACAGATCTGAAGATGATGCCAATTCAGAAGAATAGCTCATCTAAGCATAGATAGCACTAAGATGAGCAGCCTGTACTGCTCTATGGGAAGGGGAGGGGGGAGTGATCACAAGGTTTCCCACAGTGCGGGAGAACAATGTGATCTCTCCACCAGCATCATGGAGTGATTAGTCAGGATGGATCACTTAACAATGCTGTTGGGTGCCCCCCATAGATCATAGACTGTCAGATGAAATGTCATTGTTTGCCTTGAGAATTATCCAACATGTGTACGAAGCTTATAGCTTAACAACTGCAATCAGTAATATAATGAGCAGGAAGCTGAACCTGGGGGGAAAAATGCATTTTATGCACCTATAGTGATTAAAGGGCATGTCCAACACTAAAATTTAAACTACTGCTGGCCCCACTTTGTACTGTAAATAATCCTTACCTTTCTCCTCTGCTCCATATGGTTGTCCTGTAGTTCCTATTCAAAGTCCAGGAAAATGAGTAGGAGCCTTCCTGTGTGTAAAAATGTATCTGCCCATTCCCTGTGCTCCTGGAGGACTCTGGCTCATAGACTTAAAGGGACACTATACTGAAAAAATGACTTTGCCTCATCTTAATCTATAATTGAATACATGTAAGTCGCACTTACTCTGATTTGCGTGTGTTGCTGCATGCCTTCAATCCAGCACACATTTTGTTTAGGAGCAGTATCCCCCCTCCCTCTTTTAACCACTCCCACTTCCATCTGACCTGACTTTTTCCTCCGACACCCCCACAAACCAACTGTCCAGCCTGCACACAGCATACAGCATTAAACTGTCAAAACTCAGTCACCATTCCAGCTATGGTAAAACTACTCACAGAAGAATAGTTTTTGAGAACAAGGGACTTGATTGACAGCTGAAATATAACAAGTTTTAGATTGGATATCTAAAGAAATATCAACAAAAAAATCTATATCAGATCAACAAAAAAATGATACAGTGGTGGTTGGGAAGAATTATAGTTTCCAGTTATGGTCAATTTAAAATAACCTATTTTTCAGTACAGATGCCCTTTAAGGTTTTTGTGTGTCAGTGCCTTATCTGCGTTTGATATGATCAGGGGTCATTCTTACAACCTGTAAAGTTTATTATAAATATACCTTTATATGCAGTAACCTAGTGTCTTTTGCCATCCATTATTTTGGGGTTTTAATATGTGGTCACTGTAAGGGCAGCATTGGTGACTGGAAGGACTCTTAATTATTTATATACATTCCTAAATGAGTTCTTAATTTGGCTGTGGGAGGAGCAAGAAACCAGACCTTACTAGTGGTCTTTTTATGAAATGACTATGTATTTTATTAAGTAAGAATAACATAAACAAAGACAGGAATTTTTAATGCATTCAGTGAAATATATATAAATTCATTTAAGCAATGAGAATACTTTTTTTTTTTACATTTTGGATATGCAGGTCTGTATTCCTTATTGCATTTACTAGTCGAGAAAGTGACACTAATTCAAGAGTCATCCCGAACCCAAGCACCCACCTCTTTCAATGACAATGAGACAATGAAATGGTATTGCTGTTAATAACTCATCACGCTGTGTACTTATAATGTATGTTTTTCCTTTGTATGTAATATGTATGACTTTGTATAATATGCATTATCCTTGTATGTAATCTAAAGTGCCATGGAAGATGTTGGTGCTATATAATTCCATAATAATAATTCCTATTTTGCTAGTCATCCGGCTGTACCTTCCATTCAGGAGATCCCTGACACCTTGCTTTTATATGCTGACTGAGCTGTATTCCAGGGTATTTATTGCCAACAGATTCTTGTACAAGTCATTCTGAATTGAGAAAGCCCGTAGGGTGACTAGTGAAACGTCTTCAAGAACTAAACTTCAAATATACTAAAGATATTTACCTACCACATTTTTAAGGAGAAACCAGCTTAAATTTGTGTTTCACAAACTGTGTTCCTCCAAATCACTGACCTATTAATCCAACTAATAGAAACTTACCTTTTTGTAAAGGGGAAAGTTTATATTCCTGACATAAGAACAATGCAGGCTGTGTAATAAGGAAAGTGTGAGGTGACTCTGCATTGATAAATTATTATGCATGCTTCATTTAGTTTGCTTACCACTCATTTCAGACTATCAATGCTGCATGTTCATCAATATTACATTCAATGTACACACATTGCCTCTATAAATTGCTCTAGGCATTTAAATCTCTTGCTGGTAGATACATTACAGGAAATTCCAAATCACCAGCCAGGAATACAACTGTATTTACCCTGGGCACAGCTTAAGGCATGGAGGATTTCTCTTTTGTCCTCCTTTAATATGGTAGTGATGCTAATATAAAGTAGTTTTTTGTCACATAAAATGCAGCTTTTTTTTAAATTACATGTATGTTTTGTGTGTGGATACAGTGTATAATCTTTACACATGTATATTTTAAACTGTTACTCAGACAGAACCAAATTCCGCAGGTCTGAGAAAAGACCCAGGCAATCCTGTGGCTCAAACTAAACAGCTCCACTGGGTGATCTGAGGCCCTAAACAGGATCCAGATAAACCTGCTATGTTCATACTTAGTATTCACAACGGCAAGTTCCACATTTATAGCTGCTTATGTTATGACTTGGGAGCACAGGATACTGATTAGCTTTATAGCTTAAGATGAGGGTTAAAGAAGCTAAAAGCTACCCACAGGGTATAAAATGAAATAGAGCCTTTTTATAACAGAAGGTACCTCACAGCCTCATGTTATTATAATAGCATTGCCCTAATAATCTAACATATAAACAAATATTTCTCATTCCCAGGCTACCTAGAAAAATGGGCAGGGACATGCAAAGTATTATCCTTTATATCCTATTTCATATAGATCTATTTAAAAACCTTCTTTATAGCACTTTTTAATAACTGATAACTGTTTTATTTCAGTATTAAATCCTTGGTTTACCAGCCTGGCCAAGGACTTGCAAGCGAGTACCTTCATCCCAACCATTAATAGTGGCTGCCAATACAAATTGTTCTAGCCAATCATTCCACTCCCTAGTTACCCCATCACATGGATCTGGTTTAAAAATAGGTTTGGCAGTTGCTGCCACCAATTTGTACTAGATCACTGCTTTATGGAATGATTATGGGTAGCATGGCACACTGTGTTACTCTGGTGGTCAGGCACAAAGCAACAATGCACTTACTTTCTTTAAACAAGATAAACCAGTTTATTTACATTTTTATTACATTTAACAGTAAGTATTGCAATGATTTAATAACAAAATATAAACAGTTTCCCCACATAACATGTGCAGTAATGAAGTAGTTCCTGCCAATGGTGCACCACTTTGAATATTGATCACGCCTGTATATTGTGTGTCCTTGTAAGTTGGTGTACACTTATCTGTTGCTTTAGAGTTTGTATCCCAATAAGGTAAATTGTTTGTCCAATAATGTGTCCTCCCAACAGGTGGTAACAGGATCTTATACACATGGATCTTGCGTTGCATTCGATCAGGACATCACACTGTGCAAGGGTTCACACCAAACAGATCAATCCCATTAGGAACACACTTCTATCTAATTTCACTTTATCTCCTCCTAGTCATAGAGAGCAGGAATGTTTTGTCTTTTATTACTTACTGATACCACCTGCAGGCTGGAGGTGGTATATAAGAAGCCTTGGGCCCTATTTATAAAAGATCGCTATCGTTATCATAAAATACTGATCGTTATCGTAAAATAATGATGGGTATTTAACGATAACGAACGGTATTTAACGATAACGACCGTTAATTAACGATAACGACCGGTATTTAACGATATCGTTAAATACCGGTCATTATTATTAAATACCGGTCGTTATTGTTAAATAACGGTCGATATGGTTAAATACCGGTCGTTATCGTTACATAATGGTCGTTATTTTACGATAATGATCGTTATTTTACGATAACAATCTGTATTTTACGATAACAATAGCGATCTTTTATAAATAGGGCCCCTTGTTGTATATGTCCATTATAATACACATCACATCCTGTGTAGCATACAGAAACTTATTTTGGATTGGCTATGTCTGCCACATGTTTTAAAAACGGCACATCATTGGATGTTATATTGACATTACCACTTCCTTTCAGTATTCACATGGAGACCCCTTAGCAGTCACAGGGATGTGGTTTAACCTCCTATTTTGACTATCCCAAATTAAAATAGGAATCTCAGCTCTGTAAGTAAGTTTATGTATTTTGTATACGTTGTACGTTGTCAGTGCTATTGATGGCCATTTAAATGGTAATAGTGAGATAGTACACACCTTTACTATATGTAATATCCTATACCCCCCACCTTATTGGTAGCTCCTAAAAACTCAATACCATCTCCTATGAAGATAAAAATGTATTTATATGATATAAAGGATGTTGAATATAAAATGTACAACAGTGATGAAGTATAGTCCCAGCCTAGAAAATAGTGTTTCCTATATGGCATTGGTTGCCTGTTTAACAATTTAAAATTTTTAGAACAACTTATATGGAAGAGTCTATTGCTACCTTTTTGCCTTACAGACAGTGGGTGCACACATGTTTCTTATGCTTGCTGTAAAGAGATTGCTGTTTCCTGGCCATCCTCAGGCAGCACTCAATAAGTTACGTTACCCCTGTCAGCTGGGACGGAAGAAATAAACACACCTATATATCTATAGTTTACGCCTCCTTCTCTCCATCTGTCTTTCTGTTTCTTCTGTCAAGTTTTTCTTTTGCAGCACCTCTAGATCGTGTTTACTCTGAGCTATTCCAGCCACAGTTGCCTCTCTCTGGCTGAGGTCTGTTGGATGTGCCTGACCGCCCTCTCAGGGCTAGAACCATCTGTTTTTCCCATTTACTTGGCTCCAATCACCTGTTTGTGGCTTATTTCCAGGTTCTCGTGCAAGTGCGCATACATGATTACCTCATTGCAGGCGACAGGCATGGACTCACACACGGTGAGTGCATGACGTCATCATGGAATGGCCGCAGATCCATTTAAACTGGCTTTTTCAGCTGTTTGGTGCCTTTTACATGCTGAAGCTGTTTGGGGTGCTTGCTCCACGTCTGCCCTGTTTTTGTTGATTGCAAGCTGCCATTATGGTTCTTGAGCCTATGGAGGTGGTAACTGTTGACTAGATTTTTTCGAAAAGAGGATAGTTTTTTTATGGCATATGTTTGTTCCTTTTCAGCAACCTTCACGATCTGAAGGTAGTTCCAAGGAACGAAGCAGAGACTTGACTTCCAGAGGGAAAGTGAATTAATCTAGAGCCTGCAACAACCCAGTTTCTGAAAATAGAAAATTATGTCAAACCTGTTTGCGATAACTGCTGGAAGAGCACAGAAGGGAGAAGCACAGACAGGAGGATGCACAAGCAGAATCTAAGACTAAGATCTCTAGATCTGATGCCCCCAATGAACAGGCAGATATTTTGGGATGGATATCACAAGCAGTTACTCAAGGATTTAGAGAGGTAACACCTCATATGCAACCATCTACGTTTGCAGCTTTCTTGCCAGAAACAGATTTTGTCTCATCTAGTGAAAAGAAACATGAAGTTACTTTTGCTTTTAAACAGGTGTCTATATTAATTAAAATGGTAAGACAACCCTTATTTATAGAAGATGCCTGCATCCTCCGTGCTGTTTCAAAGATAGAAAAGAAGAAAAGATTATATTTTCCTATACATGATGAGGTGAAGGCCGTGGTTAAAGCAGAATGGTTTATCCAGACGTGTTCCGTTGAAGAGAAAATTCGAAAAGTTATTTCCGTTCGCTTCAGATAAAGTGACACATTGGGATAGGGCTGCAACGGTGGATGTCCCAGTGGCAGGGCTATCAAAGCACACCACCTTCCCACAGACGATGTTTCAGCCCTATTTCATCTTATAGAATGAAAGATAAGAGTCTGAATTAAAGAAGATGTTCATTATGGCAGGAGCTCGTTGTATAGCCGCAATCTCATTAATTTCAGTAAGTAAAAGAATGGTTTGGTTGAAAAAAAAGATTTGGTTGAAAAAGTTAGAAGAAGCCTTTGATGAGGGTATGGATAGACATGCTAATAATACTTGGCCTCAAACTTTAATTTGGAGATGACAGGAAACCTAACAAAGTTACAGGCTAGGGAGATGGCGCTTACAGTTGTGTAATCGCTCTGTCTCAGAAGTTGGTATGCGGACCCCTCTTTGAAAAGTGTATTATGTCGCCTACCCTTTGAAGGGAAGAAATTATATGGCAAGACCTTAGATGACATCATTACTAAAACTACGGGTGGCAAAAGTACATTCCTTCCTCAGAGGAATAGAGGTCAAAGAGATTTTCAAAGAAATCAGCAAGACAGGTATTCTGGAAAAGAAAAAAGAATCTTTAAAGGAACACTAAATCCATAAAAACAACTATGTGCCATCCATTTGAATTATTCACAGGGAGATGAGAACGCTTATTCTCACCTCCCTGTGAATAATAGGACGCTCGGGGGACAGCATATCTTTTGTATTGGCGTGCATGCGTCTAAGGTAGGGCGCGGTCGGGACAGAGCGGCTTTCAGTGAAGGAGCAGCTTGCAGTGGAGCGGTGGCAAGGTAAGTTCCAGGTCCCCCGAGCGTCCTATTATTCACAGGGAGGTGAGAATAAGCATTTCACCTCCCTGTGAATAATAGAAATGGATGGCACATAGTTGTTTTTATTGATGATGGGGAGTTTACAGTCCCTTTAAGAGGTGTAGACCCAGCAGAGAATACTCAAGGGCTACAAAATAGAAGTCTGGCCAGTAGTCTCTTTCGGGGAGAAATTCTATATTTATCCCGAAACTAAGCAAAAGAGCAAGAGTTGAGGCTGGTCCATACGTTCCAGGTTGGTGTGAGACTTCTAAATTTTCAGAAGGTATGGGCACAGTATATACAAGATCTTTGGATTATGACCATAACTTGAGTAATAACTTGCCGATACAGAATAGCATTCCTTCAGAGACCAACCAAAGATTGTTTTACACAAACAAAACTACAGCAAAAGACAGGCTCTCCAACAGGAGAATCTTGTCCGGTTCTGGATTTCAGAAAGCTAAACAGATATGTAAAAGTTATACGATTTAAAATGGAGACACTGCAAAACATAAGGTCTGCCAAAGGTGTGAACGAAAAGGTTCTATTCAATAGACCTGACAGATGCCTATCTCCATGTTCAGTTAGCTCAAGAACGTCATATATTTCTGAGGTTCACCCTAGGTCATCAGCCTTACCTGTTTGTATGTCTTCCTATCATACTTTCTATGTCCCCCAGAACAAGATGCTTGTTGTGGTAGTGGCCGAACTGAGAAAATAGAAAATCAAGATATATACTTTTTCCACCCAAAACGTTGCCTGTATCTCACATTCTGGGTGAATAAAAAGGAACAATGTTTGCAACAAACTTTGGTGTATCCTACTGCAATTTGTTTATGTCTGACATCAGGAAGATCAGAATTACAAGCACTCTCTATAGAGGCCACATTTTAAAATTTTCAACCTCAGGCAAAGTCTTGTCTCTGGTATTAGAAGTTCTCTCAAAATTCCATTTGAATAAACCAATAATCCTACCAAAAATATCAGAAGAAAGTTTGCATGAACTTGACAATGGGTTTAGGAAAACCCAGAGGTTGTTTGTGATCCTATCAGGCTCAATGAAAGGGGAACCAGCAACAAGTGGATGGATTGTGAAGGCTATAACTCAGAAGAAGGTACCACCCAAGAGAATTACGACTTAACTTAACTACAGGTTTTTCAGCATCTTGGACAGCAGAAAAAGGGGCAACTTCAGGGGAGCTGTGTAGAGCAGCAAACTCGTCTACTGCGTCCACTATTATTTGTAAAGCACTACAAGTGGCCTCACCATGGTGGATTTAGGAGCGACCTCTTACCAAACGCAAGCACACACATGATTATTGGCCGAAACAGCTGTTTGTCTCCCACTTGAACACACTCGAAGGTCGTGGATCGTGGCCAAAATCGTACGCGTGTACAAGACTGTACAGCCAAGAGAATCGCTAGGGGAGCGGCACTGGAAGCAGATTGCCTTCAGTGCTGCTCCCCTTTCAATAGATGTCAATGGCCGATATTGACTTCTATTAGATAGGATCGCAGGATTTCAAACCTGCCTCGTGGGTGCAGTGACCCAGCTTACAGTATTCTTTTATATAGAATTCATAAAATAGATTCACTTATTTAGATTTTAGTTTTAGTTCCCTTAACCTGTAAAAGTCTATCTAGGAACATGGCCATAAGTCAGATGGCTTTTATATAATGACCTACCTAGGTTACTAGCTTTTCTAACCTTTCTGGATGTACTTCCTACAGAGCAAACATGCTTATTGGTTTGCTCAGCCACCAAATAAGTAAGCACCCGGACCAGGCTTAATCTGGACTTTTACAGCTGGCATCATGCTTTAGGATGATCATCCAAATTTCAAATAAATGTGGATTAGGTTACAGAGTATAACTCAGAGAAATAATTTACTGGCTAATACATGTTTGCCCACGCTACTAGTTTGCAGCAACCAATAACATTTTAGCTTTTTAGTGGGTTACTACAATTAGATAAGATCTGTTTGGTAGGATGTCTGCAGAGGATTAGAACTGTTGCACCTTTTATTGCATCAGCCCCTTAGGCTGGGTACACACAAAAAAAATTTTGGGCCAAGCGACTGATATTTCTGTGTATCGGGCCAAAAAAATTGGAAGTGATTTTGCTGCTGGCAGTGACCTATGTCAGTTGCCCTTTCATCGGGTTGGGTGAACAGGCGATTAGACATGCTGGAAAATCAATGCCAATTGTGCCAATTGTTTTAGTATGATATTTCTTTTCAAGATTTCAAAAATAAGTCAAAGACTTTTGGGCATTATAAACCATTTACAAGAATGACCATTTACACAATTCAATGTGTGTGTAGACCAGAGTTTTTAAATGTGCTTAGCCAGCATTAGTTCTCCTTTCTGCCTGAGTGTTTTCAATCTGGTTGTAAATAGCCCCACAATGGAGAACATCAGTGTCCTCGCTCCCACGTGCAATATTTTTCACAAAGGGTTACTGCATTGCAGGACCAGGGTAAGGCAATGTAAGGTAAGTTGCAATCCAAAAATATTACATCACGCCCTAAATGTTTCCCCTGGTAATTACTCCAAAATGGGGTAGTGCTAAGGAACCCCTTTCATTGTTTTCTAGTTTGAATAGTTTGTAAAACACTTCAGATATAAATCCTAAGGTAAGTAGTCTCCCTACAGCTAGTATTGTTAAGCCCTTTGAATGCTACCACACAATATCAGTCTCAAACCTAAAGCAACGGCTGAAATTATACCATTTATTTGAGGAAAAAACATAACACTAATATAGGGCAATGCACCAACCGATGTTATATCAGTTAGCGTGACTTAAACTCCTTCCTTGCGGCGGCTGTGTGGCTAACGCAAAAGCTAACAGTGCAGCCACCGCAAGCGATGATATATGCCAAAATCTGCATTTTATGGCGGCACTTTCAATGCCAGCTAATAGCTGGTGTTAAAAGTGCCGGAATAGAACAGCACCAGGTAGCGATGTTCCAAGCGCCGCTATCGGCATATAACATCGCCGAGCTGTTTGCACTGCGTTGCCGATAGCGGCGCTCGGTGCATCGCCCTGATAGTTTTTAGATTAAGGTCTTAAAAGTGTCATAAAAACTGATTGAAAAGTGTGGTTACACTCATCCTTACATTTAACCACATTTCTGTAGGTTTTAGCAGTAATCAAATTTTGACTTGATGGATACAGTAAAATAGGAAACACATTATAAAAATGCGTCAGCCTTTACAGAGCGGAAAGCTATGGCAGACGTATAATGACGTATAATTCTGGCAAATTCCTTTTTTTCCCTTAACTTATTCATTGCAATGGAACATCAATAAAACTAATATGTTTGTATTTCAATAGATATATAATATGATAAAGGACAAAAGTCTCAAGTGCCTATTTTAAGTGAACTTTGAAGTGCTGACACATCGTCATTGTTAATTTGATGTACTTTCTTTGATACTGATAGAATTTGCATAAATGATAGGATTTAGCTACTGCCCATGTAGTTTACTATTCCACGGTCTCCAAAATCAGCAATCTTTACATGGCTAGAAATATCACTGTCTACTTATGAAAGAAACAATTATATAATACATACGTGGCCAAAATTACCATTAAAGCACCATTAAAATATTTTCTTTCATTAGTCCCTGAGCTACGTAGCCGAGTGTAAAACTGAAAGCCATCTTGCCCATATTTCAAAAAAAGCTGAAGAGTCCACTGTGAGCGCTTACTCACAGCTGCCCCACATGACAGACTCCTTCCTGCAGACATGCGCGGATGAAAGGAATTGCTGGGATGTTAGGGATAAAGGACATAATATCTACATTCACCACAAACTTTAAGCACTACGTTAAGCTTCCCACGGGAACCAATTTCCCTATACTTTTAATGGCAGGGGGTGGGTGGGAACAGCATAATTCTTCTTTTTCTTCTCTTTTTTTATTCTCTGTATTGATAAATGTATAGTGTGTTATCATTATTTTGCGATACCTTGGCTTTATAAATAAAATCCTAAATCTGCACCTTTATACTAATAGGGTGCAGTGATAATGGATCTATAATATGATAACAAATGCAGACCCAATTCCAGAAAAAATGTTTTACTGTTGTGACTGGATCACCACACAGACAAGGCTGTCCTAGACCAAAGCCTTGTTGGGCAAGTAGTAGAACTTTTGTATGGCCTTAAAAAAAAAGTTTAGCATGAATACAACTGAACAACAGCTTTGGAGAAAAAAGTATTTTCTCAATTCAATGACTATAATCTGGCGGTCTAGCAATTTCTCTGTGCATAAATAAAAGTTTCCAAAGTACAGGGGCAAATGCAGAATCCTGAAGAGAAGGGAATCCTGAAAGGATTATCACAGACACTGCTCAGTGCACCACTTATATTTTAGAAACACTAACTTTTAAAGGCCACTCCTATGATAAACTATACCTTTATTATATTTACCTTGCTCTCTTTGCGGCATTAATAATGTTCCCCTTTATTTTAAAATATAAAGATATTAGATATCAATAAGGATTTTTATAAATGTATAAAACTATGAGATACAGGTATGAAGTCTTAAACAATTTAAAGGTAAGCCCATCCCTATAATGAAAAATTATATATACATATGAATTACTCTGCAAACAGGGAGATTCATTAAAAGTTCTTATCGTTTTAAATGGTGCTAATTTTGCCCCAACCAATCACATGTTAGCTTTTAAATGTTAAATAAGATCTGATTGGTTGGGGCAAAATTAGCACCATTTAAAACGATAAGAACTTTTATTGAATCTCCCTGTTTGTGCACCCTGGGAAGTGTTTGTTGGTATTATAATAATTATTGTTGTAATTATGGGCCATCTAACTGGGGTCACTCGTCTGTGGTTTTTCTCATTGAAACAAGGCCAGTTTTCCAGTCCACACAAGCATCTATTTGTCACAAGCTGACATCAGGGTCTCCTTCTAGCATGTTCCTAAAGACATTGTATAGCAGTAAATGCCATGTCATTAGAATAAGTCAACAATGAAGTAGTCTTGTCAGGGCAGTGTACGTTGGTGACGTTATAGCCAATTATTGTGTGTATATGTCAATGTTTTAGACCAGCGTGGAACAATAGCATCTTACTGTTAAGGGGAAGGAGTTTAACAGTTAACATTATAAAAACACATAAATCCAAACCAATGCTAAGGAACTTGATATTACGTAAGCTCACATACACACTATTCTAGCTTAAGAAAAAAATCTTATTTTTAACATCTTGATTTTTCTTAGAAAAGACAGAAATAGTGAAATTATCTAGAGTGTGTGACCTAGCCATGTCCTCTGTCACTTACTTTGTGTTTGCTTTGCTTTTCCCACAGGCCTGCTTGGCCTTCTGTCAATATCATGCTCCCAGAACCAATTTCCCATATGCATTATAAACGGATTGGATGTTGATTGAAACATAAACTGGGGTATTAAACATAATGGTCTCTATTCACTAAACTCAGCTAACTGATAAGCCAATCAATATTACGTTACTGCAGTTGCTTAACCCTTTCTAGCTCATGTGTGTCTCCTTGTAATTTTTCTCTTCTGTCTATGCCGTTAAGCACATTAGGCCCTGAAATTTCTCCCGTTAGCAGTCCAAGAAACCCTCTGCTCATTAACTAATTTCCTTGACCACACGACACGCGTGATCTATTACTTCCTCGCCCGCACATCAGTATTTTTGTTTTCTTGTTCATTTTTAAAATTCCTTCTGCTCTCTCTCTCTCTCCAGGAGCCCTTAATGTTAATGCAGATTCATAACCGCAGACAGATTCTTGTAATTATTATCATTTTAATATAACCGTGGATAGCAAATTCATACATAATTTGCCTTAAAATTTTATAGCAATGTTATTTCACAGTAGGGGGCTAGCTAACAGGGCCAAAAAATATAGAGGCTGTAAAAAATATATCTAGATATATTTTAAAAAGGAGAAAGAGAAATGCCTGGGGACGTAACTGTGAAATTGATAGCTAAGGAGGAGTTCATGATGCTCGATGTTGCAAAATAATCCTCAGCGGTGCATTCCAAATGCATATGTTTTCCTTTACAGAAAAAATGGCTTTCTGGAGAGTTTCATAGTAATATGGCGTGTTTTTACATCTTACTGCCTCAGGCATTGTTCAGGAAGATATATAATTTACAAACCCAGTACCCTCTCACTGGTCCTTTAACTCCCCAGACACACTTGGATCTGTTCCTAAAGTAAGGGATGATGAAGGTGGAGGATTAATACCAGGGCCTGAGGGCAGTTTACAACAGGCATGCACAATGTTGCCTCTCGGTTTGAAAGGCTGTGCTCGATGATTTATATGGCACAATGCGCTTAAGGTTTCACTGCGAACTTTGTGCAATCGATAAATATTCTAAAACCTTTAGCCCATACAAGGAATTGTTTTAGTATTCTCCAGTTGTTTGATTTTTTAAAAAAGATTTTAAGATTAAAAGGCGAACTCAAAATTTGGAAATGTAAAAAGGTGTGTGGGACCTGATGCTTTCCATTCTTAAATACATTTTGGCCATGAAAGCGATGTTTGCATGACTGGCCAGTTCTAAAAAAAAGTCAAATCGGAATGGTATTCCTTACAACGTACACTGCTGGTTGATAAGAACTGTGATGTATGACAGGTTAAAAACACCTGGGAAAACCCCAAATTCCCTGTCAATTTTCCAACATTTCCATACATTAGAATGTAGGATGGGCTTAGTGCACTTAGCATGCTATAACTCTAAATAGTACACTGGATCCTCACCTGCTTAACTTCTTAGCTGCCATTTGTCCAGTATACAATTGCCTCTGATTAGGAGGATGGGTTCAGTATTTATTGCTGTAGGAGTTCACATTGCAGCAGGAAAGACCAGATCTCTCCAATCCATTGTAGCAGCACAGACATCTACCCCATTGATAGCTGTCATGTCATAATGTTATATTCATGTACTGGTAGGCTGGAAGGTTCAAACCCACTGCACTACTACTTAATTTCTTATCCCCAATACCAAAATTTTTTCACAGTAAAGGGCTATCAGTGCAGTGTTTTTATGTATTGAGCCACAACTGTCCTCTATACAATATCTATAATCATTTGGGTCTTATAAATTAAACTAGACTTACTTAGTAATTGATAGTAATTCCACCAATCACCTAAGTGGCTTACTCACATCAACTCAGTGTTAGGGATGTTTTTTTGTCTTTATTATACACAATGTTGCAAAATAAGGATGTACTTTGTGCCTTTAGCTGTTGTATTCATCAAAGCTTAGTTTTTGAAGACGCTTCGCTAGTCATCCAACTGGCTTATTCAATTCAGGATGACTTGTACAAGAATCTGTTGGCAAAAGTTATATAAACACCCTCCTCACTTTCTACTTAATCTTATATACTAAACCACAGTTGTGTTCCAAGGATGGAGGACTCTGGACCCATTTGCTTGTGCTGAAGCCCCGCCCGCTTTCTTTTCCTGCAGAAAACGCAGTAGTTACCATCAAGAGGGAGAAAATGTGGGCATGTGCTGGAAAAGAACTGGACTGTGGAAGGAATAGAAAACAACTCTGCCTGCCTTAACTTTGCTTTGTTGTAAGTACAGAAGCACAACACAAATATGTTAGCATTCTCTTTGTATTGGAGGTGGTGTATTACTGTTTATGGACAATTTGTATCGGGGGAGCTTACTGTATATGGACACTATTGGGGGCTTACTGTATATGGACACTGTATTGGGGGATTACTGTATTGAGGGCTTACTGTATATGGACACTGTATTGGGGGGCTTAATGAATATGGCTACTTTATTGGGGGCTTACTGCATATGGACACTGTTTATTGGGGGGCTTACTGTATATGCACACTGTTTATTGGGGGGCTTACTGTGAATGGACACTGTATTGGGGGCTTACTATGTATTGGGGGCTTAAGCTGGGTACACACGGTACAGATCAGTGAAAGATGACAGACAGGATCTGCAAGATCTTTCAAAGATCTGCATACACACAGTCCTGAGCGTTTTCCCTATACACATCATAGGGAGAACGCTCGGGACTGTGTGTTTCCCTCGGCCGCGCTAGACTCCTCTATAGGGAAATGGAAATTTTTGGTCTTTCATGAACGAGTGTTCGGCCGACCTGATCGTTTGGTGGCCGCGGAAAACAAAGGTACACCCAGTAACGATAAAGCCTCAATACCACCCAATGGTATTGAGGATTTATCGTTACTGTGTGTACCCAGCTTAACTGTATATAGACACTGTTTAGGGGGCTTACTCTATGTGAACACTGTATTGGGGGCTTACTGTGTATTGACACTGTATTTTGGGGCTTACTTTATATGGACACTGTGTATTGGGGGGCTTACTGTATATGGACATGGTTTGCTGGTGGACCACTAATGCAATTGTTGTTCTGTATACTGTGGACAAAATTTGGAAGAGTCACATCAGCAGATCTGTATATATTTGTTTTATCGTGTGTTATCAGTGCAATATACCTATATATATCTATTTGGCCACACACATTAATATACTTTCATATACATATTTCGACATGTGCTGCAGATGACCTTTGGGTAATTCAGGTGGTCTCTGGTTTAACGTCTGAGAGACCGGAATGTCACACAAAGATTGCCCAGTAGATCCATGGTTGGAAAGTTCCATCAGAGAACAGTTCCAGGGAAATGACCAAACACAGGAAAAGCAGAATAAAATCAGAGAAAGATTAGAAAAAATACAGAGAGAAGGGAGAAATGTGAAAGGATGAATCAAGACAAAACCTTTTTCTTAATTGGCTTCTTTAAATTTCTAATAAACAGTTTTAACAAACTTGTACCCTAGACAAGTTTCTATGGTAGAATTACAGTGCCAGCTCTGCAGATCATACATATTTGTACAATTTAAAGGGAAACTAAAATCTAAGTAATAAAAGGCTCTGTATTGCTTCTGCATAAGTTTTCACTAAATGATATATTTAAAGGGCATGTCCACACCCCAAACTGAAATTTTACTACCACTGGCTCTACAGTACAAAAAAAAATTCCTTACTTTACATCCCTGCTCCTTGTGGTTCTCCTGTTATGCCTCTTTAAAGTTCAGGAAACTGCTGGGTATGAGGCATGCTCAGTAGAGCCTTTTCCCCCCTCTCCCTCCCGGTCTCTCCGTGGCTGGCAGTTATCTATAAGTTTTACACTGACTTCCAACACCCCCGAGCAAAAGAAGCCCGGTGGGTGCCCAGAAGACAAAATATAGGCACTATCACCATTACTATAATAAACGTCAGACAAGGTTCAAAGAGCAATCAGTCCCTTATTGGCTCCGAAACGTGTTCATGTACATATATTAAACCACATCCCTAGACAAGGGAACCACCCTATAGTACAAATCAATCATATGTATATTGTACTATACAGGGGTGGTTCCCTTGTCTAGGGATGTGGTTTTAATATATGTACATGACACGTTTTGGAGCCAATAAAGGGACATTGCATTGATCTTTGAACCTTGTCTGACGTTTATTATAGTAATTTGATAGTGCCTATATCACAGGGCCTATATTTTGTCTTCTGGGCACCCACCGGGCTTCTTTTGCTCGGGGGTGTTGGAAGTCAGTGTAAAACTTATGCTATGCCTGCCCTGGAGGCACCCTTATATTAAAGGATTCACCAAAAACAGTATTAATTAGGGAGGAGCACTATACCACAATTTTTCACTGGCAGTTATCTAACTATAAAAGCTTTTGCCACAATGCAGGGGATACCCTCCCACCCCCAATCGCTATATTCATAAGTGTAAAAGCGCTTCCAATCTGTACTTACACCTCCTCATTCCTGCGCTGTTCTACACTGAAGGCAGACACAGATGTGTTTTGCTGCCTCTCAGCCAATCACAGCCGCGGCTGCCTGTCCGGCCTCCTGCTTGAAGTTCTGGCGGGCAGGGGAACTGGACCAGAACAGCGCAGGAATATAGGGGTGGGAGGGTATCCCCTGCATTGTGGCAAAAGATTTTAAAGAGGGTGGACATGCCCTTTAAAGCTTTAATAGAAAAGCCTTCAAATGTATTTTCAATAGGATATTTGTTAGCCTCTCCCCATTAACCTGTCATGCTTTGAAAACTGAGCTGCTATGGTTCTACAGCTTTGGTCACAGAATCAAAGAATTAAGCAAAAAAAAAAAAAAGGAAATGTGAAATGTCCAGTTGGTTATATGGTATAGTCCTGCACCTCTAATTAGATATAGTGCATTGTGTGATCTGGCTAAACAGAAGGAGTAGACCTGTTTCATGTTATAACCATGGCACATTTTCCTTATTTCACTATGCTAGACAGGAGGGATTTTTTCTATACTCCATGAAATCTGCATACTGTAGTCCAGAAATTCAGTAGCGCAGATTGCTGATTATATAAAGGTCTTGTGAGGAGTAGTGATGTATTATCTGTGTTACAGAGTACCAAATATGGACATAGAAATACATTTACCTCATGCTGGCCGTACATTTATTAGATATCTGAAAGATTCAAGCCTTGGCAATTTCATTCTCGATGCTCCCCATCCTTGCCCATTCATTTGACAATCAATTTTTTATATATAATTAAAAAATGTGCTCTTACAGAATCAGAGCCATTGACACTATATTCATCCTCTATATTTCTTTAATTGTGAAGCTGCCAAGGCCAAAGACACCTCTGCCACCACTGTGTAGGAAAGACCAGCCCCCTGCCAGAAAACGAATTAGATACTAGGAGAGATAGTAGGGTGATGGTGAAAGAAAGTGTAGAAGAGAGCCTCTCATGCTTATCTTTAGGAAGATAGGTCAATAAAGTATATTCCCACCCTTTAAATAAACGTTTGTGGTAGGGCTTGCTCCCCCGGCCCCAACCGCATTAATCTTATTTTCAGAACCCCCCCCCCGATCTTTACTTTCCTTCCCTCTATCCTCTGCCACAACTGGCTGGCCCTCTGCTTGCATGGAACTGCAAGCAGGGGATGGGGCCGTCAGCCGCGTCTGTGATTTGCTGAGAGGCAGAACGGCGGAGGGTAGAGGGAAGGTAAGTAGAGTTCGGGGGAGTTTCTGCAAATAAGATTAATGCGGTTGGGGCTGGAGTAGCAAGCCCTACCACATATTAAAAGGCTTTAATTCTAGGGGGAGGGAGACCAAAACAGGAGGGAGAGGGGGGAGGGTTGCTCAGAGCATGCCACAAACCTCTCAGGGGAAGCCTCAGAGGCGGAAACAAGGAAACAACTTCCCCCTCTGCTAGGCTCCTGGTGGACTTTGGAGGGAAATTACAGGAGAACCATTTGGATTTGGGATGTAAGATAAATATTTTTCTACACTACACAGTGGGGCCAGTAGTGGATTAATTTATAATTTTGGGGGTGGACATGTCCTTTAACATCACAATAAAGAAATGCCAAATGGGGAGGGCCATTAGTTAGGAACCTATGGGTTCAAGCTCATTAATGTCTGGGAGTGACCTTGAGAGTTTTGTCAGCATGGTAACTTCAAAGCATATTCAGTTACAGAGTCACAGGGGTTGCAATCAAGTAGTAGTGACAATAAAATGATCAGTTGTCCCGACATCGCAGGAACTTTTGGAGGTATAGTGTGTGGCCAACATAAATGAATTTTGCTTTTAGTTCTACATTAACTTTCTAAAGGACATATTTATTAATGTATGACATTCTGTGAATATGACAGAAATGATTATGTCTATTAATGTTCAACGTGGCCAGGGAAACCTTGGCCAACTGCTCTAGCACTAAGAGGATGGAGGGCACCATTTAGAGTTTTAATTTTTAAAGGGCAACTGTGGTCTCCTACAAAGGGTTTAATAAAATCCCTTTTGTTGTACCTTTAACGTTCACCATGGTTCTAAACTCTCGGTAATACTTATGAGCTTATATTGTTCAAAAATATAACAATATAGATTCCTGAACACTTCCTCCTTTCACCAGCTTGTATCCATGTCTCTGTCTACACTAATAAGAATCCTCTCACTTCCTGTCTTTCCCAGAATTAAGTCTAAGTGAGCATGATCAGACCCCGGTGACAGGGATCAAGGGATGTCCCTCAAGCTAGTGAAAGCAGCTTTCAGCTGGAATTAGCTTAATTTTAGCTTAAGCACAATCCACTGTGCTGCCTCTGGTGAATAGGCTGCTGCAGATGTATTGCAATGCTTAAGCAGCCTCCGCAACCTAGGTATTAAAATCCTGGGAACATGATACAAACCATTTAACCAGTGCCTGTTTGCCAAACATTTATCCAGTGTCTGGATGCCAGAACCTTTATCAGTGACAGCTTGCCAATGGCAACTATTTTATAAGTGTGTGTGTGTGCCAACCAACATACCATTGTCTGTGTGCAAACCATTTACCAGGGCCAGCTTGCCAAACACTTTATTGGTCTCTGGACATTTGACCAGTGTTGGTGTCCCAAGCATTTTACCATTATTTGTTCAGCAATTATTTCCCCAATGTAAAGTTTGAGGATCAAAATTCAGAAATGCTGTTGAAGTCAATCTGATTAAAGTCTCCTGCTAAGTGTATGTTTAATATTCATTGTACATTTGTCTCTCACTCTCTATCTCTATATCTCACTCTGTCTATATATTCTATCTAATCTATTTTATGTCTGGACAGTGATTCTAATCTTTTATATATATGTATGTACAGCATCTATCTGTATGTCTCTATATCTGCCTGTCTCTTTCTCTGTTCTGTGTATAGTGTCTGTGTTAGAATCCAAAATTGAGCTTCAAAAACCTTTCTGAGAGCTTCTAGGTGGACACTAACAGTTGCTGTTGCACATGTGCGAGAAGGATTGTCTCTCATATTAGAGGCAATCACGCTCTGGACATAGGAAAAATAGTAGTGAGCTGTCAGCCGCTGCATGAGCAAAATTCTGACAACTAATTGCTTGTGCTAATGCTTTTCTACATCCCTGGGATTTTAAAATATCTCTGCCAATAATCACAGCATTATTATCAGAAGCTACCTCCTGCTTTCTTCAATGTGAAATATTCCTCGGCAATGTGCATTGCTTTAATATTCTGTTTCTAGAGAACCCCCCTGTCTAGCTTTTATAACACCCCTAGGTATGCAGGAGTCACAATGGGCTCAGGTCTGTTTTGTTTACATGTACACATCAACAGTCTGGATTGGCTCTGAAGTCACATGTCCACTAGATTGAGGCATTTCTGCAAAATGATAGTGCTCTGATGTGCTATACCTCTCTCTTTATATAAATGCTTCTCATTATTGGTAAAAAGAAGAGATCAGTGGCACTTTCTTTTAGATCTCTAGCAGCAGCCAAGTGTTCTATCACCTTAATACATTGAGAGTAAAATAAGAAATCTTCATACAATTATTTATACAGTCTATATAACTTGTAGGAAGACAATCCTGCACAGGCCAATTCAGGAGTCCAGGGGGTTTGGGGGCCCTTCTGCTTGCACAGTTTGGCGAGGGTCCTGTAGTTGTTGCCTTTATGCAATCAGCAGAACCTGCAGCACTTACGGTAAATTCTCTTATTTTGACAAAACATCAATGGACAAAGACATAAATGACATTGCTGATACCAATGCTTCATAATTAATGATTAATAATAGTTTGTTAATAGTTTGTTCTGCTAAAAGATTTTGGAAAGAAACGGTAATGCAAACCGCAATGCAGATTGATGGATAGGGAAATAGAAATGCAATGTAAAGGGAAACATGTATACTTTTATGAGTTGTAGTGCAAATACTTCATATAAATGTTAAAATAAGAAACATTAAACCAAACATAAAGGACAACTAAAGTGAAAAAGAGTAGAAATAATGCATCTGGCGCACAGCGATTTCTATACCAGCTCAAATTCACAGTACAAATTTGGCAATCTGTGCTTCTGTAGTTTACCATTGGATGTGCCATCTCTTCCTTGAACAAGCAGCCATACTGACACTCAGTGGATCTGGGTTGACCTCAATGCATTCTGGCCTAGGAGCAAGATCAAATATTATTTTTATTAAAAAAAGAACCTTGATCTGCCAAGTAAATTAAACCTATACCTTGAATGACAATGCAAGAAACAATTAGAAAAAAGGTAATTTTTCAAAAATTAAAGAGAAATAAGACAATAAATAAAAGTCATGTTTTTATTTACTTGAGCTTTCACTTGTTTTTCTTATTACCTAAAGCTGGATGTTAATTGGCACAGTAACATTTCTTTCTTTGCACACTATGTTAATATAAAGGTGATGTCAAAGTTACACCCTGAACCATTTATTTTCTAACACAGTGTGTGTGTGACCTTGGGTTACCTAACAATGGCAACACTGCTTGCAACTCTACGCTATTTATGCAGGGTCACAAGGGATGGGCGTTAATAAATCATTTAGATCATATACCTCATAAATTTTCCTTATTGAATTGTTTTTCTTCTTCTTCTTCAGTAAGCAATATGGCACATGGTTAAGCAATATAGCTCAAATGAGTAAAATCCTGCCATTTTTTATTTTATCAAATAATAATGGTTTCTGGCAGAAAAAAACGATAATTTGTCAGTTCTTAAATGCTCGATTGCAATGCAACACACCAAGCATGCTGCAGTTTCTTAATGTTATATTAACAGAAGTGGTATGTATTAGGAATGTATAATTCAAAATAATTGTCTGTTGACCCTCAGTTAACATTAGGCTGCAGACATTGTAACTAATAAGGAATGATGGGTACTTTAATGTTGCCTTTAGTAATGGGCAGGTTAAGGTTACCAGGCAGGCAGATGTGATTAATGTATTTTAAGGGTATTAGATGGACAGTCATTAACCTTCAGGGGTTTTGTAGGTTATAGTTCATTGACTCAATAGATTGTTCTGTCTGCAAAAAAACGTTGATTTAAATTCGATATCTTTCAATTCATAGTAAAATAAAATAAAGAGAGACACAAATATCTATTCCCAATCAGCATCTGACAAAGGAGAGGTCATCCCCTTAATGTAGTGATTTTTTCCCTGAGATTGACTGAGAGCTGCAACACTATTTCCCTGTCTAAAAGTTACACAAACCCATGTAAAGCATTAGGGGGACTTTACAATAGGACATACAGCATCATTTGGAAAAGTATTGGATAAAGCTGGTGCAATATAGCAAATGTGGTAGATCTGAATGAGAATTTTAAGGTCAGTCAAATGGCTCCTCCCCCTGCCCATTACTCTCCCTGTTTTTCTGAAGCCAAGAAAATGTACCTTTCCCCTCTCCAAGAGAGATGGAATCCGTAAGAGATGCCAGATTTCTTCCAGATTAAATGACTGACCCTGCATTGGGCCACACCTTCCCAGTCCTGCATGTCTCCTCTGAAATAGAGGAGGAGCGGACTGGGAAGGAGAAGCACGGAGGGGAAAGGTACGTTTTCTGGACTTTAGGGACAGTAGGGGTGGGGAAGGTGAATAAGTAATATTATTCTGGTGGTGGTCATGCGCTTTAACATCTATAGATGGTGCTCATCTATTGGATAGCAGCTGAAGCTATTGTGGCAGTATCTACTTTTGTCTAACTACATTGTTCATTCTCCACATGGTTAGTAATATTCTGTTGTATCGGTAATTGGGAGTTTAAAGGGCATGTCCAAACTTTTGGCATATGGCAGAACCACCTTGCCGACCCCCAACCACCAAGATATTTCTTTTAAAAAATTATTAAAATGCTACTTCCAGCCCCTTCTCTACCACAGCACACTGATTCGGCTCCCTGCTTGCTGGAACTGGCAAGCAGAGGTGGGGCCGGCAGCTGCGTCTGTGATTGGCTGAGAGGCAGCCAATCACAGACCCGGCTGCCGTCAATGGAGACATTGCGGGAACGAGGGTCTGTAAGTATTCTGATGTTTAGAAATAACTCGGCAATTAGGGGTGGACAGGGGGCATCTTTCACATGGCAAAAGGATTTCACACTAGGTGCAATGGCTGCAGAGGATGGATTCAAATGGTAAGGAGGGAGGGGGAAAAGGGCTCCCCTGTTCTTGCCAGTGTACTCACAGGAGGTGGAAATCTTTAGGACAGGAAGTAAGCTCCTACTCTTCAGTTTCCTGGACTTTGGGCAAGCACTGCAGGAGAATCATAAAGAGAAGAGATGTACGGTAAGGATTTATTTAAATTACACGGTGGGGCCAGTAGTGGGTTAAATTTTAGTTTAGGGGGTGGCCCTTTAAAAATAAGCCACATAGTTTCATCTAGTTTCTGCTTTTTATCATAGTGGTAGGAGTGTAAGTTTAAAAATTGTGAAAAAATTAGAATACAGATGATACATGTAAGAAAATCTTATATTTATTATATAAATATATAATTATATAAATTAGTTAATTTCCAATGTAACACTACATATGTCTAAAATGTGTGTTAATAGCAGATTGAGGCCTACATTATTTAATATTTCATACCTTAATAAATTAACACTATAAAACATTTTCAATTAATACTAGAATTATTGTATTATAATAAAAATGTTGACAATCTTTTGATTGGCAAGCAGACAGCATCTTAAATTCTTTATTCTGATGCTTGCAATGTGGCCTTGATGCCAAAAAAGCTTTTAGCATAATTACGTAGTATCATTATATGGCATTCATTGATTTGATACATTACATTGATTGTGCTTTATTACTCTATTCAATATTTCTATATTCTCTAGTTTTTTTACAATTAAAAAAAATGGTCACTTTAAAAGGGCAAATTTTACATTTACCTTACATGTTTTTACCACTGTTATGTAAATATGCACAGACATGTTATCCATGTTTCTGTGTAATACTCAATTGAGCTTATTTAATATGAAGTGTAACAATTTGCCTGTTTTTTTATCATACATTTTTATTGAACATGTTTTGATAAAGTATAGCTAAATGTAGTATGTTATGAGTTGTTTGTATGTTATCCTACACAGTAAAAAGGATTTACCTACTAAAAGTATACATTAAATAACTATATACAATTTGAGCAAAATTCTAATAATCATATTACATTTTCATCATTTATGTAAGGCGAGACCATCCAACTTCATTTAACAATACAGCATGTTTCCCTTTCCCCTTTTTCTTCCTTCTACTCTTTTCTAAATAATTTCTGTTTATTATATTTGCATAGATCTCTTATTTATGTACCATATTTCCTATTCGTAGTAAAAAAAAATGTAAATTGCACTGAGATACTGATTTTAAAAGGTAGAAAGTCTTGTATCAGAATTTAAAAATTTTTGGACATTCAACCATATGTGCAGTAAGTATGTGCAGTTTTATTGCAATGTCTCCAACACTTAGAAGAGGAATTAGGGAACCATTTATGAATTATAGCTGGGGTCCTTTTGAATTGGAAAAATCATTTCTTATCAATTTCCCGATGTGAGATACATTGTGTTAATTTTAAAGAGTTTTTTAATGAACTCATCCAATTTTTTTCTGAGATCTTGGTTTGGAGTCCTTTAGACCAGTTATCCAAACATCACATTTGTGTTAGTTGGAATGCATCATTAATTTATGTATTTTATTTTAAAATGTGTACGGTATATTTATTGCTAAAGTTCTAAAATTATATAAGAGTTTTGGAAGAAGTAACATTTTAATACTTTTTTAAAACTTTATTTACTGTCACCATGAGAGATATTTTGATGACTAGGTATGAAAATCGGTGCTTTTCCTTAAGGGGTACCCCTGTTGAGCCTCGGGACTGATCCTGTGTGTCGGACTGCTATACCTGTTTGGAGCCAAAGTGTCCAGTGTGCTTTCTTTTAGGTTTCCTTGAGTCACAATACCAGCAGCCCCTGTGCGGGACCACTGGATCCGGCGGGTAAAATTCCAGCGTCGACCACCTGTGTTGCCATCGGCCCGATTGGAGTGAGTAGTCTCAGGAGTATTACCCAAGAGCAGCATCTGGATCTTCTCACACAAAGTCCCGCCAGATACCAGTATAAACCTGGGGGAGCTGGATGAACGTCACGGTAACTGTATCCATTTTATTTACTCGTCTGTTGATACATTGTACATGACTGTGAATCATAACCGAGGAACGGGGGGGATTTCCTTTTTGTATATGTTTCTGTGCCACTTACAGGGGACGCCCCGGTTTTAGAGTTTATATTGGTTGGGGGGGGTTGTACTATTTTATGGCGATTATGGTTTGTTTGTTTGCTATGGCTGAATAAAATTATCATGTTTTGCTGTTTAACAGCGTAGTGCTCTATCTACGGTGTACTTTGTTAGAGGGCCCTTGGCTCTATTTTGTGTCTAATATACTTTATTTTACACTAGGAGCACCACCAATCTTTTGGTGTTACGCAACAGCACTTTATAATTAGGCTGTGCTTTCGGGATACTCATTATATTATATGTTTTAAAAGGAATGTCCACTCCCAAAACCATAATTTAATATGTTATTTACCATTATCCTAGCTTTAAAACAAGCCAAACCCCATTAAAGTCCGTTCAACCAATTTTAAGTTACATAACTTTTTAGAACCTTCTATTTGCAGACCAGGAGTATCTCAATGTAAGCCCAAGCTCCTCATCACCCATGTCCATGCCTTTTCCGTTCCCATGCAGCCTTCATCCTCCCTCTGTGCACCCCCCTCCCACCATCCAGATCCATCCTCGCTCCCCCTTCAACCTAGTGTAAAATCCTTTTAGTGGAAGATAGCTGCCCCCTGCCCAGACCTAACCACTATATAATTATTATTATTTAAAAAAAAAACCCATAACTGTACTTACAGCCCTGCATTCCCGCAGCGCTTTCTATTATGTCAGCCGCGTATGTGATCACAGATGTGGCTGACGGTCTGGCCCCCTGCTTGCAAGGTCCGGCAAGCAGAGACTGGATCCATAAGCCCAGGAATGAAGGGGCTATAAGTAATGTGGGTGTGGGCAGGGGGGCTCTATTTTATATTGAAAGATTGTTTTTAGGGTGGACATACCCTTTAAAAAGTCCACTCTAAAACATATTTACTTTGACTTAAAGGCCAGTAACTGCAAAGATCTGTGTAATGAAAGATTCATAGGAAAATGTAAAAAGAGCTAAACCCGCTAAAATGGCTATGACCACACTTCCCTATGTAATATTGGGTTAGTGTGAGTTTAACTGGTCCTCCATTGATGGCAGCAGGCAAGCAAGATAAAGCAGACTAAAAGAGAGAATGCTGGGTGCAGTTGGACATGTTTTGCAATATAACAGCATAAACTGGAACTTCCTCAGCCACCCGTTTTCTAGTGCCCTTGACAGTTTTTCATTTATTTTGTATTAGGGATTACACGGGAAAACAAGTGATAATTTGTTTTAATCTACAGTTTCCAGCCCATAAATTAGGGGAAAGTGTTTTTACAAGTGGCAACACGTACAAAATAGTAGACGGGCAAAGTTTAGAAAATGATAATCCATTAATGTCTTATAAAAAAAATGGTCAAGCACCTGCCTGTTCAACACTTACAATTCTTATTAGACAAGAATGTATCAATGAGTAAAGACTCTTTTTCAAAAAAGTTGTATAATCAAAATGGTTTCATATTGATTGTTAAAATTGTGTGATCATTGGCATTTTCTGTGCTAATGGTGTCATAAGAAGACTTTATCAAAATACTGTACTGTACAATAAACGAGTCAGAAGACATTAAAATCATGCTCTATGCCAGAATTACAGCAGATACACGATCTCTATATATGATGATAAAAATAGAAGGACTAAAAATCTTGCAATTGTTAACAGATTTTTAAACACTGCTAAAATATAGGCTGTTTGTGTGGAAGAGCTGTCTAGTCTTTGAATCTGCACTGATGAAAATTATACTCTGGCCAAACTACAAAATTCCATGCTCCCTTGCATCCCTCGTACAGAATGCTAAAGTACATGCTTCAGGGTAAAAGTTCAATGTGTACGCACATCCTTGCTATACACTGGGAAAAAAAATTCATTCAGCTGGCTGACTTCGAACAATCCACAATAACTCACAGAGACACCCAGTAGAAGGACAAGAGACAAGAGATTGTAATCAAATATGTGAACTGCATACAATGATTTTCTGTGCTATCGTATTGTTTTTAACAAAACTAGACTATAAAAGATGACAATAACTGATTATTGAACATAAAAAACTACATTTGGGGGGCTCATGCAAGAGATAATTTAGAAAAATACCATTCTGCTAGTCTAATAAAGCTCTAATATTACTTCTTCTAAGTATAGGTGTAACATAGGAAGACTACCCTCTGTATTATAATAAACCTACTATAACATAATTCTAATAGCAGTTTCCTAAATGTGATTGTGAGTAAATGTCTTTAAAATTAAAAGTGCTTACAGGGCAACTTAATGTAAAAAAGTTGTCCCATGGTGTTGCCATATTTGCTTCTTCTCCTATACCCACTGGGTATCTCACATGCCCAATAGTTTTAGGGACTAAGAATGAATAGCAAACTCATCTCTATTTTGCATAGATAATTACAAATTAGAACTAATTAATTTGGTTTGAAGAGCCAAATTACTCTTCTTTCTATTTCTTCTTCTTCCGTTTTATTCTTCGGCTTTTTTGGACTGTATCTCCTCCCACAGTTCTTGAGCTAGAGACATGAAATTCGGTACAGACGTGCGAGACATATAGAAGAAGCCTGCTATTAGCTAGCTAAGGAATCCGTGAAAGCGTTACGGCGTTATCAGCGAATTACGGGATATTTTTCCCCATAGATTATAATGGTAACAATCCTCAAATGTAGATATTTCAAAACAGTTTGTTTCATGGTTATAAATACAAACGCTGATACCCCCAACCCCCCACACAGACACAGGTACACCCACCTACTGACCTACCTTTCCATTCCCATGGAAGCCATTTCTAAAGGGTAACTATAGTCAAAAAACTAATTTTGATCAATCATAAATAAAAGTTAGTTATATGGTCATACATGCAAAAACACATACCCCCAAACTCACAAGTACACAGCTGTAATGGGATAGGATCCTGCACACCTAAACTCAAAAGTCAATAAACGATTTTTCAATGCTGGGTGCCCTGTAGCCAACAGTGAGTATCAAAGTAGGTAAGACATGCTAGGCACACCAGTCTTAGTGAAACATGTCCTTTCAATAGTGACGTTTCGAACCTGTGCGGTTCTTCCTCAGACCAAACAAAACTTTTGTTTGGTCTGAGGAAGGAACCGCACAGTTCCGAAACGTCACTATTAAAAGGACATTTGTATCACTAAGACTGGTGTGCCTAGCATGTCTTACCTACCCAAACTCACAAGGGTACACACACCTACTGACCTACCCTTCTATTTCTGTGGCAGCCATATATTAAGGATACATTTGCTAAATGCTGTTTAAACTCAGTTAAAACTGGGTTTTAATTAAATACTCATCCACCAATCTCTCTCCTGTCCCACAGGGTAGGGTCTAAAAGCCACTTAAAGGGCATGTCCACCCCCAAAACTATAATCCCCCCCAGTAATGACCCACCATGTATGTAGTGTAATCCTTCCCCTCACTCCCAGCTCCATAGGGTTCTCCTGTAGACCCCCCCTAAAGTCCCAAAAACATCCACCAGGAGGCTAGCAGGCTCTGCCTGCTACCTTGCCTCCGGTAGATATTTGTCATGCGTACTGCAGCCCTTCTCCCCCCTCCCTCCCCCTCGCTCTCCCTCCCTCTCCCTCCTCTCCCTCCCTCTCCCTCCGTTCTACTATCCTCCCCCCTAGGTAAAAGCCTTTTAATATGCTGCTCCCCCATGTCTGGTAGCCCCAACCGCATGGTTAGTATTTTCCAAAAGCTCCCCAAACTCTTACTTACCTCTCCTCTTTCCTCCGCTGCACTGAATGACCGGCACCGCGTCCGTGATGGCTGCCGTTCAGCCCATCACAGACGCGACGCCGGCCCGCCCCTCGGCAGCGGAGGAACGAGGGGAGGTAAGTAAGAGATTTGGGGGGCTTTTGGAAAATACTAACCATGCGGTTGGGGCTACCAGACATGGGGGAGCAGCATATCAAAAGTAATTTTTAAGGGTGGACATGCCCTTTAAGTAAACATTATCTTTTTTTAAAAATACGTCTTGGTATATCTGGGCCATGCTGTAGGACCCTTTAGAGAGGAGACTGTAGGGCTGGCAGACAGGACATAATCTGATTGGAGGGGGCTTGATACTGTCCAAAAATTGTAGCCTCAGCGCTTGATTTTCCCTCTGTTGCTGCTCTACTCTTATATACTGTTATGTGATTTGGCCAAGTGACCAGACTTGCTGTTAAGCAGAGCTAGAAATTCTTACTAATTCCTGATATAATACCAGCTAGCTGTTCTACCACTACAGGTGCTGACATAGTCCAATACACTACAGTACAGACATCACAATATATTACCCTTGCTTATTCAAAAATGGAGCAAATTTAACTAAAGTTTAAGTCATACATGGTAATTTACATTCAAAACTTTTCCTGCACAATGTGAACTCAGAGGTTATACTTTTAACACTGAATTTTGACATTGGGGATATACAATATCACTAACAGTAGCATCTTATATTGCTCCGATCCCGCAATGTACAGTTACATCTGGTATTTCATCGCGTGATTACGGCATGGAAGGACACTTCTGCTTGCACTTCCTTTATGGGCCTCTACTAATCTAACTAATGGGTGTTGTTTTAGGAGCACTGCACTATTTCCAAAAACATTAACACAAAACCCACATTAACACAATCTTACATCAAGTTGCATGGATTTGACACTTATTTTAGCAATATTGAATCTCCCACTTGTATGACGTTTTCTCTTTATATAAATTGTATATTAAATGCCATTGCTGATTATTTCCTACATTTTATACTGGCTCCTGATCCCAGTATTCAGTTTCTATTCCCAGATGTTTCCACATCAATATCGAACCCTGTGATGAGACTTTGAAAGCTGCTGTAACCCTGCAGTTTATTTTCCATCCAGCATGATTGGCAGACAGACTACTGGGGAAATAAATAGTTAGCTACCAGGGGGTCAGCACCGAATGCAACATCCTTGTTCTGATCTGCTGTGCACTACAGAGCATGTTCAGCAATACAGTTGCCATGAATTATGGGAGCTGACCCTTAGTACCCACAAGTTAAAGGGTATGTCCACCCCCCAAATAAACTTTTAAGATTAGGCTAATTGGCCCCCAAAACCTCGACCATGGATCTTAGTGTTGAAAGGTGCTGCTAAACCTGCTTACCAGCCCTTATTTCCTCGGCTCTCTACTGCTTAGCTTCCATGCCTTTTCCGTGCATGGAAGCTGCAGTAGGGGCCAGACCGGCATTGTTACCTGTGATTGGCTGAGATGCGTTTTCTCATCCAATCACTGGTGCCACTGCTGTTTTTTATATATTTTTTTTACAATGTGCTTGCTAAGATTGCATATGTGGTAATGCATGCTCACATGTATTTGTCCAAGTGCATTCATTTATTCTGTTTTCTTGCAATGGTAACTACCTATATTTTTTTAGATACAATACAAGAATTGTGGAAGCACTCCAATTAGGCTAATTTACAACTACATTTAGTGGAAGTGCTACTGATCTGGTCAAATATCCAGTGTGTAAGAATGAGAAATGCAAAAGTTTGCTAATCGTAATTGAAGTAAAAGAAATTGAAAAGGTTAGACGTTAGGACCTTCCAGACTGGGGTTACCTTGACGTGGTTGGAAGGCTTTTCATTCATGTGATCACAGTAATGTATACTAAAAACCCTTTGTTTATAAAGTATGCCAGTGTGCAGATGATATGATGTTGTATGGGGCCCAGGAATGTGCATTGATTATCTTTTTTATGTTTGTATATATATATTTTTAGATGTAATGCAATACCACTACATATGACTAAGTGTCCAGTGGACAAATTATCTATCAGCTTTTGGTAATATTTTGCTAACACAGCTATATATATAGAGGCAACATAGTACATGCCTCAGGACACTAATTTTCTAGTTTCCTCTCTGTATCTATGCAATAATCACGCATACTGTATATAGCACACTACTTAATCTTATTACTATGATGTATGATCAGTCAGACTATATTACGTCATAGAATAACATGCATAAAAAGTGTCTCTACCCTCTGTGAATATCTTATGTGTTTTGATATGAACCAAGCTGAGATCTAATTTTGTAATCGTGTATTACACACATAAATTAAAGGGCAATTATACCCTTCAATGTCCTTCTAACCTATTTAATAGTACCCAGGGTAAGGACCTAAACAGTTCAGCTCACCCAGGTCCTCATCCCTGGGTCCTATCTTAAAGCTGAAAACAAGCGCTGCAAAGTTGGCTTTGTAAAGCCATTTCCAGGGTTCCCTGCCATAGACAGGATTGATCAATTGGAAAACATGCTTCTTGCAGAGCATGCCTTCTCATTGGTTCAATACTGAGAAATGGAGGGGGCAGACATAGCTTCATTTGCAGCAAGAATGTAATACCCAGGGGTGGGGACCTATAACCAGGAGAGTGGGTTGGGGGTGCATGTAATAAATAAATAATTGCCAATTAAGGAAGCACTAAAACATAACTGAGCTAGAATGGGCTCTATAATACCTATATAGTTGCTAGCTAGTACTCTTAATGCACAGTGGAGAAATCATCCGTAATTTTGGCAGGCTTCTGGTCTTTCCTGATTTCTGCAGACATTCTTTCCTTAAAATATTTAAAGAATTGCAGCCAATTATTTTGGAGGATGACACTCTTAAACACATCTTTCCAGACCCTCCAATCTTAGCATTCCGCCAACCACCCAACCTCAGACAGAAACTGGTTTACAGAAAATTGCCTTCGGGTCTTAATGGTCTCACTGTAGGGACCTAACCATGCAATAAAAAGAAATGTAAACAATGTCATCATATCAATGGATCAACCAACATAGCACATGATAAAGGCTAAGGATCATACTGCTGCGCATCCAGGAATGTAGTTTACATGATCCAATGTAACAAGTGTCCCAATGCACGTTATATTGGGGAAGCAGGACAATAATTACGCCAGAGAATGAATAACCACAGACACACTATAAAAATTCATGAAAATAAACCCAATTGCCAGGATAACAACACAACCTGCACACCAGTCAGACACCATTTCACACTTCCTAATCATTCTGACATGGAAAGGAAAACTTTTGAATTTCGAATGATCCTCTTATTTAACACTAAACAAACTGGTTTATATAGGGACATGGAATTCCTCAGCCACTATCAGGAATATGTTTGATCCATTCCCACTTTCCCCTCCCTGACTGCTTGTACTTTGTCTGTATCTAACTAATTACTTTCACTAATCATGTCCTATTTACAGTTCCCTAATATTTACTTTGTTGTTGTTTTTATTGCTTTACTGCTTATAGTTCACCCTATATGCTTATCCTTGTTTTACATTCCTAACATAATAGGATTTCCAAAAAAAAGGTTGTAACTCTATCAACTTTAAAGAGGTGATGTGCCCTGTGTTTCTTAGTACTGCTTGGCCTGAGGAAGAGAGAAGTGTATCTCTCAAAAGCTTGTCTGTAAAAATGAAATGTTAGTCCATAATAAAACGGTATCACCTTATCCTACAGTACTCATCTCTACTGGACTAATACGGCTACAACCATTTTATCCTTGATTTGTAATTAGTGTGTACATTTGTTAATGTATTTTTTTGTGAGCACTTGTGGGGTATCTGGCCATGGGTGTATGCAGGAAGGGCAAGGATTTAGATTTACAGACTGTACACTGTATATGTTATAGTAATCCGACAACTTTAAAAGCTAGTCTCTGGCTTTGTCCAGGGCTTTATTTTTCTACAGTGGTTCACCAGGGGGCTGATGTATTGATCAAAAAATTGATTTCTTAAGAAAATAAGGAGAGTTGTTTTAACTGTGGGCATAGCAGACAGTGCATTTCCAGATTGGGCTGAATTTGAAAACTTGCCATTGATTGCAAACAGGATGACTGCAGCCATTGCACACAGGTCCCCTTTTAAATAGCGGGTCTAAAGCTTTTTGATAATGAGCACAGGATCTCTCCTATTACTCCACTCTTTGCATTTTTCCAATTAAGTTTTCTGTAAAATATATTTATATTTTTATTTATTTGCAGTTGCCATGTGAACCAAAAAAAATATTTTATTGACTTATTTATAGTATACTTATTTACCTTATATAAATATATAAACTATCCTGTTATCATTTTATAATTATGTATTTTACTACTGATATCATATCTAGTTAAAGACTCATTATTGTCATTATGGCTGTGTTGTTGGTCTATGTTAATGTAGATGTCAATGGATTGCGTTATAATATTAAAATCTGTTTCTACGTCGTCGTGTTTTGTAGAACTGAACAAGTGGCCTCTGAAAACATACACAGGCGAATAACAATTATGTAATGTAGAGGTGACGAATAGCACAAAAATCCAGGATACATCTGCCACTGAAAATCCCAACATCATAATAAGAAAAGCAAAGGAAAAATATCAATGTTAGTCTAAATATTTTTATTAATGATTTGCAAACTGCTGGCACCTCTTTAAAATGAGATGTGTCTTTGTCTATTCTACCATTGCATTGCATACATCTTTTTATTCCATATCAGCAGCTGTGCCTGTGGAAGATTCCCACCTCCTTTTTAACATGCATCCAGCACACATCAAAGACTTTTATAACATTCAGGACTAGGCCAAACGTGAGCGTTTTAGCGTGCGATAAAATCACAATTGCAATCCAATCTTGTGTTAAAAAGCGGATGCTAGTGTTGGCCAATTAATCTGGCAACACTAGCAGGGAGATGTAATAAAAGTTCTTATTGTCAAAAATGGTGCTAATTTTGCCCCAACCAATCAGATGTTATCTTTCAAATGGTAACTAAAATCTGATTGGTTGGGGCAAAATTAGCACCATTTTTAACAATAAATTTTTTTTATTACATCTCCCTGTTTGTGCACTGCGCTGTGTGCAATCTTCTTTACGGAATGCACGTAATCACCATTTTTTTTGCAGATTGCATGGGATCCTATTGCACAACATTGCACAGATCACAGCACAAGGGGACAGTGCCTTTCTGTTCTTTTAGGTATCCAAACTAAAAATACAGAAATGACACTGTGTACAATGGATGGATGATACATCTTCCTTGTGAGAACACACAATATTGCAGTGACAGACTGGCTTACAGTGTCCCAATTCTGACAGTCTTTTTGTTTAACTGCATTTTCATTCAGGAATGATGAGTGGAATCTCCCTGTGCATCTATCAAAATCAAAAGGCTTGTGTGGGACAGAATACCCCCCAACATTTCCATTTAAAGTGGAAGAGAAAATTCACTTAATTATCCTCTCCCTGCAGTCTGCGCTGTGTTGTCTATACCTTATTTAAGTGTACCTTATTAAAGGGGTGATGTTGGAGGGTATGCATTTATGGTTGATGTTTTTATTAACATAAAGTGGTGAGATTGTACATTATTCAAATTTAGACACATTTGAAACTGACCAGATGAACTAACCTCAATCATTTGTTGAAATAAATGACATTCTAGAATATATATAGATTCCCCTTTAAAATTATTTTCTTAAAAAAGAAAAAAGCTTCCTTTTCAGGTGTATTTAATTAGTTAATTAGAAATATATTTTGCATTAAAACCTGCAGCATGTATTAGAAAAGTTACAAATGTGGGTAGAGGATAGAAAATGTGCTTAAAGAACTAATCACCATTGGAAATCCAAAGCTACCGACCATGACTATAGCTGAAAATTGAAAAACATCAAAAACTTAAGATATATTAGTCACTACAAAAGTACCCATGATTCTATAGGTCAGTTAATACAGTGTAATGTGTTAAGTGCAGAATTTCTAGTCTTCAAAACTTAAAGTGTATGGATACTGAAAAAATAACTTTGTATCATCTTAATCTATAAATAAATACATGTAAGTAGCACTTACTCTGAGGTGTGTGTGTGTTGCTGCATGCCTTCAATAAAGTACTTTTTTTGCTCAGGCTCTGACCACTGACCTGACTATTTTCCCTCATACCAGCTGTCAATACTGCATACAGCATACAGCACACCAACTGTCAAACCATTCCAGCTACAGCAAAACTGCTTACAGAAATGCTACAACGTAAGATGTTTCAGATTGGATATATAAAGAAATAGGGGGGCAGATCAACAACAAAAATTATACTGTGATAGTTAAAATGTACATACCCTTTAAGGTGATGCTTCCCTTAAAGTGTTTAAGACACATGCAGATGAAATATCTGTTAATTTTTGATAAATTAATGTAAAATCCTGCTACCTGATGTAATATCGGGTTAGTGTGCTTTTTAAAGAATTTTTAGGGGCTGCACTGTTTCCAAATGTTTTTTGATACTTGTGCCTCTTAACAATTTTACATTTCTATGAAGGACCTCAACCACTATCAGTGTGATGCACCAAGAGTTGTAGAGCTCGCTAAAGTCATGCTAATTCCACACAGCAATGCACCAGAAGCAAGCACACACGCAATCGTGCACATTATCACACGCGATTGTGCAATTACGGTGCATTGTATGCGATTTAACCATCTCAATTACGCAAAAAATATGGTGATTGCATGCATTACCAAAATGGGAACCGATGAACAATTGCACATGCACCAGAAATTGCAAGAATTTTTTCATTCTTGCAATTTCCATTAAGTTCGAAATCTCATGCAAATATGCATGAAAAACGCGTTAGTGTGGCCTAGCCTAAAATGATGTTTTTGTTTTTTGTTTTTTTTGCATTGCTTACCATGAAGCAACACTCTAAACTGGGGGTAGTCAATAACTCTGGGAAATAAAATAACTTTCACATGATATATTATATAAAAATAGAATTACAAAATAGCATCACCAAATGACCATGCAAAATTACCTTTCACATTACCCTGGATTGGAAAAAGGCTGATGTTATTCCAATATTCAAAAAGGGTAGTCGTTCACAGCCGGGTAATTACAGGCCTGTAAGTTTAACTTCAGTGGTGGGGAAGATCCTGGACAGTTAAATAAGGGAACATGTTCTAGAGTATGTTTCAAGGACTGACATTATAAGTAGTAACCAGCATGGATTAAGAAGAAATAGATCTTGTCAAACTAACTTGCTTGGCTTTTATGAGGAAGTAAGTAGAAATTTAGACTGTGGCATATATATGTGGCAAATAGATGTAGTTTACTTGGATTTTGCAAAGGCTTTTGATACAGTCCAATAGGCGACTAATGTATAAGCTAATGTATAAGCTCTGTTGGTCTGGGGAGTGACATTTGTACATGGATAGAAAATTGGTTAATGAATAGGATGCAGAGAGTAGTTGTTAATGGGGCTTCATCATTATGGACTAAAGTGCTAAGTGGGGTGCCACAGGGTTCTGTGTTGGGGCCGCTTCTATTTAATCTATTTATTAATGATTTGGAAGTGGGTATTGTCAGCAAGGTTTCTGTGTTTGCGGACAACACAAAACTTTGTCGACCATTAAAAACTTCAGAGGATGTGCAATCGTTGCAAGGGGATCTAGACAGATTGTCACATTGGGCTGCTAAGTGGCAGATGAAATTCAATGTTGATAAATGTAAGATGATGCATTTTGGACTTAAAAATCTTTGTGCTACTTATACTATAAATGGCTCTGTGTTAAGTGAATCCCTGTTGGAAAGGGATCTTGGAGTTTTGGTGGATAACAAACTTAAAGGTAGCAAGCAGTGCCAGGCGGCAACAGCCAGAGCCAGCATGGTATAGTCTTGTATAAAGAGAGGTATGGATTCAAGGGAGGAAAATGTAATTCTCCCTCTCTACAAAGCATGGGTAAGGCCTCATTTGGAATATGCAGTGCAATTTTGGAATCCTGTGTACAAAAAGGACATCTTTGAAATGGAAAGGGTTCAGAGAAGGGCAACTAAATTAATAAGGGGATTGGGGGAGCTTGAATATGAAGAGAGACTGGAAAAGTTAAAATCGTGTACGCTGGAGAAAAGGCGCTTGCGTGGGGATATGATTACTGTGTATAAATACATTAACGGACCATACAATAAACAATCTGGCACATTGTTCACCAATAGAACATGTCAAAGGACACAAGGACATCCCTTAAGACTTGAAGAAAAAAAGGTTTAGGCTTCAAGCTCGGAAAGGGTTTTTCACTGTGAAAACTGTAAAGCTATGGAACTGTCTTCCAGTGGACGTTGTTATGGCAGATTCATTGGTCAGTTTAAAAAAAAAAGCTGGATGAGTTACTGGTATTGATACATAAAGTATAGTTGATCCAGGGAAATTTCCGATTGCCACTTGGAGTCAGGAAGGAATTTTTTCCCCCTTCATAATTTTGGTGTTTTTTTTTTTGCCTTCCTCTGGATCAACAGGCAGGAAATGAGGATATTGCTAGATGGGTTGAACTGGATGGACGTATGTCTTTATTCAACCTCAAATACTATACTATACACTATACTATACACTTTTTACTTTTTACTTGGGATTTTACAGGGCAATGAACAAGTTCATTGGATTGTTTGACACTTGCTTCAAAGAGATAACAGAGAGCCATACATAATTCATGAGCTAGATATTTTTTTATTAAACTACTAAATTATTCCTCAGAATCCCTAAAATGTTTCAGTCCTAGCACTCTTATCTTTTTAGATCTTAAAATTAAGGTTAAGGGGGATAGATTAGGGACAGAATAGAATTTTAAAACAGTGGATGCCAACTACTATATAGCCATAAAAAGGCTTGGAAGGACAATGCACCATTTGGAGAACTGTTACGAGTTAAAAGAAATTGTACAGTTTGAGAACCAAAAATTATTCTGGACCATTTTGTAGAGATGGGATCCAGGTCCCCTTGGTTCTGATATCCGAATCCTTCGACTTCGGGACTTCGGAGCCCATTTATGATGATTATCGAACGTTCGGGGTTATTTTCGATAATCCTCAAAAATAGCCTTGAACGTTCAATAATCCCCGAAAAAACGTTCGGAAACTCGAAAGTAATTTCCAATCGTATTTTCCAGGATTATTGAATTTTGAGGCTATTTTCGAGTATTATCGAAAATAACATTGAACATTCCATAATCATTGAAAATGGGCTCCGAAGTTCTGAAAGTATGTTCCGTTTTCAGATTTTCCAGATTTTCCCGAGATCCGTAAATCTGAAAACGGAATGAAACTTAACAGTTTCAGCCATCAGCCATCTTGATGTTTTGCAATATTTATTCTACAATCGGACTGTTATAATTAGAAAATGTACATCACAAATGCGCAAGTGTTTCCATCTGTCGATATTGTACAATATAGGGCACGATCAATACAATTTGTTAATGTCTACGTGAATACAAACATTAGAACTTTTAACATCTTATCCCCTGGCTTAAAGCTAAAAAAACTAAGCTAAAATAACATAGACCAATGCTAAAAATGTTATTTTTTTTTACAGGCCCTACTGGATGTAGAAGAAACAAGAACGCCATTTTAATTGGTCTGAATGCATTGAAATCTTAAAAATGGCAAAGGTTAAACCCAGAGGAAATCACATTGTGGCCTGGGGAAAACAATGTATGTCTGATTTCTGATATTTATACAAGATACGTTTAATTTTTACTTTAAATTATATTATTTTTTCCCCTAGGTGATAAATAAAGCATTGGCTAAATATACACTGGATTCTAATGTTTTGCCAATATAATGCTTGTTTTCATTATTATAACTGCACAAAGCTTCTAAAAGCTAACCTATGCTTGGTTATTATGGATTCCTTGACAGGGCAAACTGTAAAGGTTCATTGTAACAATAGATGGGTGCCTGTGAGATAATAGTGTGCTTCTCATTTTATCTTATTGTCTTATTATATAATGTATTGAAAGCATTCCACAATGACTGAAAATATTTTCCACATGATTCTATTATTACAATCTTACATAGTAGAATTGTTTCTTTTTACATCTATACGTGTATTGGAAGGTGACATTTATCAAGTGGTGTGGAGGGTGTACATATAAATAGAAGTAAATTCTGTCTGTAAGAACTATCACCAAATTCTTGACATAGTGTTCTTCCAGCTATAAATTGGCCTTGACGTTCCATTGAAAGAGTTTTATTTGTACTATTTATTTGTCTAAAGAAAAATCGAACAAAGAGGATTTTTTATAATTTCTTCATAGTGATAACAAAGTCTGTTTTCCTCTTTATCCTTTAACTACATCAACTAACGTAGCTTACAATTCATACTGTATACCCGAAATATAAAAAACTCCAATTGTATTATTTCTACGTGAACCAAAATACATACTTTTCAATTTGAATGAAAAGAAAGTAGGGTATCGGCAAATGGTCTGTAGGGATGGCCGGTTTGCGGATCCGAACCCGGAACGGCGGAAGCCTTCCGAACTTCCGAACCGCGGATTGTGATTACCCCTATACTCAGCCACAATTTCAATGCTCCCTTACATCTGGAATTTTCCCTTCCATCTTCAAAAATGCCCATGTTAAACCCATACTTAATAAAATACCCTCACTAGACTCCTATTGTTAGCCAACTACCACCCGATCTGTCTCTTGCCGATAGCCTCTAAACGGCTAAAATGATGTAGTTTCACATATCATAGCTAGCTGGTGGAGCATTTCCAGTCTAGATTCTGTTCTGCACATCTACTGAGATGGCTCTGTGTAAGGTGTGAATGATCTTCAGGTTGCAAAGGCCCATGGTACTTTTCTATTTTTATCCTTCTTGACCTCTCCTGCTTTCGACACCGTTTATCATTCCCTTCTGATGCAATACTTCACTCCTTGAGCATTCGGAATAAAGTGGCATCCTGGTTTCTGTTCTATCTTTTAACTGAACTTACTCTGTATCTTATTCAAGAAAAACCTCTTCTATGGTTCGGAGGTGCTGCAGGGGTCTGTTCTTGGACCATTATTGTTTTCCCTCTACAAATTTCCTTAGGAGATGTCATTAGCTCTTTTGGTTTCAAGTATCACTTATATGCAGATGATACAAATCTATGTGTCCACCTCCTGACACCAATCACGTGTCTCCAACTGTCTCCTTGCCATCTCTCCTGGATGTTGCAATGCAGCCTCAATTAAATCTTTCTAAAACTGAACTGATCCCACCTAAACCTGGTCCGTCCCATCTAGAAAAACAAACAGAATACACATTACAATTGATTAAAATATTACATTTAAGGTGCTGTTTTAAAAAATAAAGTCATTCAGTAGTTTGTGTGTGAAAGTTATGCAACATGCAGTCTGGTAAAAAAAAAAATTGATGTGAGCCAGGAACCCCGTTTCCCAACTTTAGCTAATGTAGACACATTACCACAGACCATTAAAGATGTCCGAACTTCGCAAAATCCGGTCCACTCGAGGATCCGCGAATTTTCGGAAAAATTAGAAAATTCGAAAATCCGCGAGCAGACCCATTAAAATGAAAAATATTCTCGAAATACGAGAAAACTCGTAATTTCGAAATTTCCGAAAAACGAGGAAATAAAACAGAGAAGAGAGCCATACATAATTCATGAGCTAGATATTTTTTTATTAAACTACTAAATATTCCTCAGAATCCCTAAAATGTTTCAGTCCTAGCACTCTTATCTTTTTAGATCTTAAAATTAGGTTAAGGGGGATAGATTAGGGACAGAATAGAATTTAAAACAGTGGATGCCAACTACTATATAGCCATAAAAAGGCTTGGAAGGACAATGCACCATTTGGAGAACTGTTACGAGTTAAAAGAAATTGTACAGTTTGAGAAACAAAAATTATTCTGGACCATTTTGTAGAGATGGGATCCAGGTCCCCTTGGTTCTGATATCCGAATCCTTCGACTTCGGGACTTCGGAGCCCATTTATGATGATTATCGAACGTTCGGGGTTATTTTCGATAATCCTCAAAAATAGCCTTGAACGTTCAATAATCCCGAAAAAACGTTCGGAAACTCGAAAGTAATTTCAATCTATTTTCCAGGATTATTGAATTTGAGGCTATTTCGAGTATTATCGAAAATAACATTGAACATTCCATAATCATTGAAAATGGGCTCCGAAGTTCTGAAAGTATGTTCCGTTTTCAGATTTTCCAGATTTTCCCGAGATCCGTAATCTGAAAACGGAATGAAACTTAACAGTTTCAGCCATCAGCCATCTTGATGTTTTGCAATATTTATTCTACAATCGGACTGTTATATTAGAAAAGTACATCACAAATGCGCAAGTGTTTCCATGTCGATATTGTACAATATAGGGCACGATAATACAATTTGTAATGTCTACGTGAATACAACATTAGAACTTTTAAATCTTATCCCCTGGCTTAAAGCTAAAAAAACTAAGCTAAAATAACATAGACCAATGCTAAAAATGTTATTTTTTTTACAGGCCCTACTGGATGTAGAGAAGAAGAAACAGAACGCCATTTTAATTGGTCTGAATGCATTGAAATCTTAAAAATGGCAAAGGTTAAACCCAGAGGAAATCACATTGTGGCCTGGGGAAAACAATGTATGTCTGATTTCTGATATTTATACAAGATACGTTTAATTTTACTTAAATTATATTTTTTTCCCCTAGGTGATAAATAAACATTGGCTAAATATACACTGGATTCTAATGTTTTGCCAATATATGTGTTTTCATATTATAACTGCACAAAGCTTCTAAAAGCTAACCTATGCTTGGTTATTATGGATTCCTTGACAGGGCAAACTGTAAAGGTTCATTGTAAAATAGATGGGTGCCTGTGAGATAATAGTCTGCTTCTCATTTTATCTTATTGCTTATTATATAATGTATTGAAAGCATTCCACAATGACTGAAATATTTTTTCACATGTTCTATTATACAATCTTACATAGTAGAATGTTTCTTTTACATATTATACGTGTATTGGAAGGTGACATTTATCAAGTGGTGTGGAGGGTGTACATATAAATAGAAGTAAATCTGTCTGTAAGAACTATCACCAAATTCTTGACATAGTGTTCTTCCAGCTATAAAATGGCCTTGACGTTCCATTGAAAGAGTTTTTAGTACTATTTATTTGTCTAAAGAAAAATCGAACAAAGAGGTTTTTTATAATTTCTTCATAGTGATAACAAAGGCTGTTTTCCTCTTTATCCTTTAACTACATCAACTAACGTAGCTTACAATTCATACTGTATACCCGAAATATAAAAACTCCAATTGTATTATTTCTACGTGAACCAAAATACATACTTTTCAATTTGAATGAAAAGAAAGTAGGGTTACGGCAAATGGTCTGTAGGGATGGCCGGTTTGCGGATCCGAACCCGGAACGGCACGGAGGAAGCCTTCCGAAATCCGACCGCGGGTTTCTCGTATTTCGGAAATTTTCGAAATTACGAGTTTTCTCGTAATTTCGAGAATATTTTTCATTTAATGGGTCTGCTCGCGGATTTTCGAATTTTCTAATTTTTCCGAAAATTCGCGGATCCTCGAGTGGACCGGATTTTGCGAAGTTCGGACACTTTAATGGTCTGTGTATGTGTCTACATTAGCTAAAGTTGGGAAACTGGGTTCCTGGCTCACATCAATTTTTTTTTTTACCAGACTGCATGTTGGCATAACTTTCACACACAAACTACTGAATGACTTTATTTATCTAAAACAGCACCTTAAATGTAATATTTTAATACAATTGTAATTGTGTATTCTGTTTGTTTTTCTAGATGGGACAGGACCAGGTTTAGGTGGGATCAGTTCAGTTTTAGAAAGATTTAATTTGAGGCTGCATTGCAACATCCAGGAGGAGATGGCAAGGAGACAGTTGGAGACACGTGATTGGATGTCAGGAGGTGGACACATAGATTTGTATCATCTGCATATAAGTGATACTTGAAACCAAAAGAGCTAATGACATCTCCTAAGGAAATAGTGTAGAGGGAAAACAATAATGGTCCAAGAACAGACCCCTGCAGCACCTCCGAACCATAGAAGAGGTGTTTCTTGAATAAGATACAGAGTAAGTTCAGTTAGAAAGATAGGACAGAAACCAGGATGCCACTTTATTCCGAATGCTCAAGGAGTGAAGTATTTGCATCAGAAGGGAATGATAAACTGTGTCGAAAGCAGAGGAGAGGTCAAGAAGGATAAAAATAGAAAAGTGACCATGGGCCTTTGCAACCTGAAGATCATTCACAACCTTACACAGAGCCATCTCAGTAGAATGTGCAGAACAGAATCTAGACTGGAAATGCTCCACCAGCTAGCTAGTGATATGTGAGAAGACTAATCATTTTAGCCGTTTAGAGGCTATCGGCAAGAGACAGATCGGGTGGTAGTTGGCTAAACAATAGGAGTCTAGTGAGGGTATTTTATTAAGTATGGGTTTAACATGGGCATGTTTGAAGATGGAAGGGAAAATTCCAGATGTAAGGGAGGCATTGAATATGTGGCTGAGTATAGGGGTAATCACACGATTACAGTGCTTCAGTAATACAGAGGGAAATGAGAGAAGCAGGCAAAAGACTTCTGAATGGGTCACAGGAGTAAAAGATCCAAGAATAGCAGAAGGTGGCGAGGACAACATAACCTGAGTGTCATCCCTATGACCTCTGCATGCTGATGGATTCCACTTTATGTTAGTAATAATGGTAAGTAATGGGCAAAGTCCTGGGGAGAGTGGGGAGAAAGGAGAGAATCAGAACAGGACATTTAGTAGAGAGGAAAGTAAGCCAAATTTCAAAGTCAGAGAGGAATGCAGCCGGAAATGCTGTAGATGGCGCTCTGTACACAACAGCTACTTGTAGAGACAAGGGTTAAGAGAGCTGAATTGCATGAGCCTCATATGAATAAAAAGGTCAGGCGGGGAGGTAATGTTATTAAATCGATAGAGTGAATAAAGTAAGACCAACACCCCCAACTTGACCTGAGGAGCTGGGCAAATCGGAGAAGCGGAGCCCACCGAGAGCAAGCAAGGCCTTGATAGCCGAGTCATATAGGGAAATCCAGGTTTAAGTAAGGGCAAGAAGGTGAAAAATTAGTAGAGCAGAAGAGATCATGAATGATGGTAGATTTGTTAAATACATTAAGCAGAGTACAGGAGAAGGGCAGACAAGATGGTGGAATGAGAGGAATAGATAGAAGGATGGAGGGAATCAAACCATGATGGGGCAAGAGAAGGTAAGACAAGGTGTGGAAGATGGCAGATCGAGATATTACATGGACCAAGATTTGGGTACACATCACCAGTAGACAGAAGTAGGAGGACAAACAGAGGCAGAAGGTAGGAGGAGGATTTGTGGGTTTTTTTATCTATATTTGAGCGAGAGGGAAGTGCAGTGTAAAGCTGGGCACACACCTTTCAATCTTTCCTCTTGACTGTTCGGCCATTCTGACTGGTCGGTCAGGAGGAAGGACTGTCGGTCGCAGCAATAGTCGCTGTGACAGACAGTTTGCCATGACTGAGCATGCAGTCCATAGAGAATTGCACGATCGGGCATTGTTTTTGTACATTTTGGACGTCTAATTTTGCGTTCAGCTGATTTGGATGAACAAATGTCAATCGTATCCGAAAAACTACGCAATTTTTTCACCCGATCAACCAATATACTGATCTATTGGTTAATCAGCTTTAGCGAGGAGCTGATATAGCGTATGGGAGCAGTAAGAGGCGGTAGAGGGAAGAGATGCAGAGATATAAACTGAGTTGGGACATTGATATGGAGGGTTGGAATACGAATTCAATTTAGGGAACATGGTACAGAAAACTGTGAGGCACAGCCACAGTATATGCATAACTTTTACAAGATGGGCCCTTCCGCCCAGCTTTGTTTGTTTGTTTATATGGTTTATTGTATTGCAAGGGGTGGTTCCCTAGTCCGGGGAATGGTTTAAGGTTATTTATATGTGACATTTTTCAGAGCAAATAAAGGCACATTGTATTTATCTTTGAACCTTGTCAGACGTTTATTATAATAATAGTGATAGTGCCTATATTACTATTGTGTTTGGTCTTCCGGACATTCCTCTGGTTCTTTGGGGGTTGATGGGAGACAATATAGATTATATGTTGTACTTGCCCTGTAGGCACCCTTGTATTCAAGGATACACTAGAAGCAGTATTGATTAGGGAGGAGCACTATACCACCATTGTTTAATTAGGCAGAAATAAACAGTTCACCTGCAGTTCTTCTGCAGTTTCTGTGTGTTGATCCTTGTTAAACTCCCTTGATAAACTCCAATATACTTAGGATACTTTTACTTGGGAAAGTCTAGACTTTGGGTGATTCTGTCCTGCACAGCAAAACACCTAGCACAGCTACCCCTTAAGTTTTGTCTGAACTTATAGGGATAACAGGCACAGGCCAAGGTAATTACGTAAATAATATGATTCAATTTGGACTACAAAGCGATCACCAGCTGTGCTACAAGGGTTGAACAGGGAAGATACCATTTCAGGAGTCAGGAAATATGGAGTTTGTCAGGAAATAATCAAAAGTGCTTTCACCCCTTTTATAAAATATAGCACTTAAGAAAGACAATGGAATGCGTACCAGATATGAATTTAACAAGGTCACAAATAACAATGGGAGCACAGGAGGAAAGGCAATGAAATATGTATCTCTTGTGAGAGAGAGAGAGAGCCCATGGTTAAAGGGCATGTCCACCCCCAAAACTATAATCCCCCCAACTACTGGCCCCACCATGTAGTGTAGTTTAATCCTTACCTCACATCCCAACTCCATCTGCGTTTCTTCCTGTAGTCCCCCCCCAAAGTCCCAAAAAATGAACACCAGGAGGCTAGCAGGTCCATATAGGACACTGCCTGCTACCTGGCCTCCCGGAGATTCCTGCCATGCGTGCTGCAGCCCTTCTCCCCCTCCCTCCCCTCCCTCTCCCTCCCTCTCCCTCCCGTTCTACTATCCCTCCCCCTAGCGAAAATCCCCCTTAATATTGTGCCCCCATGTCCCCCAGCCCCAACCGCATGTTTTTTTTTTTAAAAAGCTCCCCAAACTCTTACTTACTCTCCGCTTTCCTCCGCTGCACTGACTGACCGGCAGCCGCGTCCGTGATTGGCTGCCGCTCAGCCAATCACAGACGCGACTGCCGGTCCCGCCCCTCTGCTTGCATTCTCGCAAGCAGAGGGCCGGCAGTGCGGCGGGAGGGGGGGGGGAAGGGGGGGGATCGAGGGGAGGTAAGTAAGAGTTTGGGGGGCTTTTTAAAAAAACTAAAGAAGCGGTTGGGGCTGGGGGACATGGGGGAGCATGATATTATTTTTTTATTTTGTGGGTGGACATAGCCTTTAACTCCAATATACTTGGGATATCTTTACTTTGGATGATTCTGTCCTGCACAGCAAAACACCCAGCAAAAATCTCCCAAAAGTGTGACATTCTATGAAAAACAAGTCCAGAATCCTACATGTAAATATGAACGAATGGCATTGTTAGAGCGGAAGGTATGTAGATTCCAAGAATATTTATCTTGTTGGGTGCATTTCTGAGATCTAGGGATGTTTAGTTTGAAAAACTAGAAGTTGTTCATAATACAGAGCTGTTTTTTTTTTATCTCGGATAATGCACTTATGGATTGGTCCTCTTTGGTGTTGGTTGACAAACCATATATGTGTGTGCACCCATACTGTACATACAGCATACCATCTGATTAAGGACATGTATGTATGTATGTATGTAAGTATAGTTTATTTATAAAGCACCACTTGGGGAAACTGCGCTGTACAGTAACAAAATACAATAAGGTCATACAAGGAGGATAAATACATAGCTAGAGCTTTGCCACAAGATGAAAGGAGGTCCCTGTCCTGTAGAGCTTACAATCAAGTTAACATGTGGGAGATTGAGCTTTATTGAGAGGGCGGCAAGAAGGTGGCCAAACACAGGATGATTTTCTATACCTGTCAATTACTTCCTTCCCAGAGACCTATAATATTTATATTATTTATATTTATATATTAACTTTGATACTTTAAGTTGTTTGGCCCTAGTCTTACATTGTTCCCTGATTTAATCTACCTGAATCTTCTAATCTGTGCAAAAACTAATGCAAAAGGTGGTTGAGAGGAGGTGTTGAGTTGGAAGGCGGGCACCAGGGGAGATTTCCTTAGGGCACTAAATTGCCCCAAAACAGCCCTATGTGTAAAATTCTACAAAATGCTGTTTAAGTTTTGCTACTATATAGGAGTCTATATAGGAGTCTATAATTGGTATTATTGCACATTACGAATTAGACAAAAAAGGATATATATTATGTTCCTTAATTCTTGCAGGTTATCCTACCGTCAAGTTGCAAATCTGTGTGGTATCAAAAAGGGTTTACGATACAACAGAGAAAAGATAAGACTACATTAGAGGTGGCCGAAAGTCATTAGTTTCGTTCCGTTTTCAGATTCCCGGATCTCGGGAATCACGAAGATCCGAAGACGGAACGAATTTTCTATAATTTTCGAATGTATGAAGCTATTTTCGCTAATTTTCAAAAATAGCCTTGAACATATTCTCAAAAATATGACCAGAGACCATTTTCGAGTTTCCAATTGTATTTTTGAGGACTTTTGAATGCTTGATGCTATTTTAGAAAATTATCAAAAATAGCTCCGTACATTCGAAAATGATTGAAAATTTGTTTCGAAGTTCATTTGGATTTCGGAACCGAGGTGTTTCATGTCGGATCTGGGTTTGTGTCAGACCCATATCCCATCTCTAGACTACATTTGTTTTGAAATTTAAATTTTTTTAATAATCAGTCTGTAAAGTTGCAGTGCCTGTGCCTCTCAGTGAGGCTGGGGAATGAGCAGGGGGAATAATACTTTAGAAACTGTTCGGAGCAGTGCGACAGCTAAGAAGTACCAGTTTAAGCCAAAACTTCTACTGTAAAAGCCTGAAACCTGAATAAATAGACAATTTCAATTTTAGCAATAATAGAATCCATGCATTATTTGAACTTTAATTCTCCTTAAAAAGCTTAAACAAGCAATAATATAATTTGCAATTTAAAAGTATCAATATATCCATACCATAAAAGGTATAGGTATACAAAATAATACATTAAAGTGAATCTGTATTCACAGAAAAATTATTGTAAAAACATCAGTGCACTTACTCATCCATTATATCTCTTGTCATCTCACCCCCCTTGGGGGTTCTCCAGGTCATCTTAAAATGTTCCTGTCTCCCACATGTCCGTCCACTGCACATATGCAGTCAGTCAGGAGGGTGCTAATACTGATGTTGAAACAGCCCCAGATATCACCAGAGCTTACTATGGAACTGTCTTCCAGTGGACGTTGTTATGGCAGGTTCATCGGTCATTTTCAAAAAAAAGCTGGATGAGTTTCTGCAAACAAGAAATGTTGCAAGTTACTGGTATTGATACATAAAGTAGAGTTGATCCAGGGAAATTTCCGATTGCCACTTGGAGTCAGGAAGGAATTTTTTCCCCCTTCATAAATTTGGTGGGTTTTTTTTGCCTTCCTCTGGATCAACAGTTAGGCAGGAAATGAGGATATTGCTAGATGGGTTGGACGGGATGGACGTATGTCTTTATTCAACCTCAAATACTATACTATATATCTAGCTATAGCAATATATGTAACTATACATGTAGCACTTGATGCAAATTACAATTTCTTTGGTAGATCAAATGCTTTTTGTCATTGAAAGAATATTGTCATGTGATTATAGGTTAAGGTTAGATTTAAAAACCACTATACATTCTACATATAGAGTATACAGAACAGAGAGAACTTGACTAGAACTAGAAATTCACATGGAATTTTATAAAAATCATATAGTTATTTTAACTAAAGCAGTGCAATAAAGGCTGCAAATTGAGTTTCCTTGAAGATCAAAAGCTGTATATAACACTCTAGATTCCTTAATATTAAAATCACCATGTAGTTTTCCAACATGAAGAAATGTGTTCAGGGCACAACTCTCATAGATGTTTATGGTCATTATGGTTCCAAACCTTGATACAACCTAAATATTTACACTGACAATTGTTTCAAAATGTCTTCACAGGTTTTTTCTAACTGAAACGAAACCAGGCAGCCATCAAAAAGTGAAATAAGTTTTTATATAGGTAAGGGTATAAGGTTGGTCTTGGATTATTGACAAAGAGCCACGCTAGTGGAACATTGATATGGGTTGTATTGTTTGCTAACAAAACCAACGCAGCTGATGAAAACCCGTAGTTAAAGTTGCGCTAACCTATATTAAATAGGTTAGCGTGATTTTTAACATCAGATTTCTTCCCAGCACCTCTGGGTAAATGAGTCCAATAGGGGCTTATTCAATAAGAGGTGTAACATTTCAGCTGGGTTCTCAAGCTCCGTACACAGTGCAAATTTCTATCGCCGTAACACCCAAGGGCAGATCAATGAACGACCACTGAGTGCAGAAGAATAGTAAGTTACCATATGATTGAGTCAAATATTTGCACCTCTTATTGAAGAAACAAGATTGTTAAGTCTCTATTAAGTCTCTATTGGGCTCACCTGTAGAAGTGTGTTTGTTGGGGTCTGCAACATTCATAAAAAAAGCAGCAGGTTGAGTGAAAAAGGCTCCAACCTGTATTTTTATTGTTAAAGTTGCCAATAATAAAAAACATATACAATAACAAAAACAATGGCTCAACTGAGCATCCAACTGTCTCACTGCAGTCCCTGACTGACTACAGCAGTAATTGCACAGTCTTTCAGACCTCACTTGTAACAACTCACAATTTCAACTTGTTCAGCAGATCTCTGTTCCCTTTCAGCACTGGGAACTAACTGAACTCCTTTCCAGCACAGCACTGGCTAATTAAGTAAAGCACCCGTGCTCTACCTGCACAGGTGAAAACCTAGAAATAAATCTAGCGGCTAGGGTAGTGGTTATCAAACTTTTTCAGACCGTGGCACAATTGGCAATTGAACATTTTCTCGAAACACACTTGTGTTTCTTGAGGTTTTTATGCACTTCAAATCGATGTAGTGTAAAGTTGCACTATATTAACTGTGTTGTAATTTTATCACAATCACAGTATTTTTCGTACAAAATAACAAAAATGTAAGTTATCTTGGTAAAAATAATTCCATAACTAAAATTCTGAGGCACACCTCTGGCTCTTTGAAGTCACACCAGTGTGCCCTGGTACAGCCTTTAAGAAACCCTGGGCTAGGGAACCAACCAGACTTTCCCTAACCAGACTCCAGGACCCCCAAAACAGCTCAAAATTTTACAATATTTTTTACCACATACACACTTTGCTGCCTTTTTCTGGAGCCTAAACATGCACCAAAGCCACTTGGAGGCTTTGCCTATGGCCCACATAGGTTGCACATAGGTCAATTTGTGCCCCAATGAAAGACATACCGTATCATTTGACATACCAATTATTGTCTGTCAGTTGAGATTTAAAATGCCCACACAGATACAGTATATTTGCCCTATCATCCAACAAGGCTTATCATTAGACTGTCCAATGTTACCTAAAAAAAATTAGCCAGGAGTGATTGGTGAAAATGAGGGCAGACAGACAGGCTCAAAAATCTCTGGGTCAATACACCATGCGAGCTTGCGAGTTTATTTAAAAATACAAATACAGAATGGGAGGCTCGAGCAAATAAGGGGACTTTACAGGTACAGTATGCATGCTATCATACCTCCTAAAATAATACTAGTTTAAATCACAAGAGTCATGTCTAAAGCCTCGTACAAACGTCAGATCATTTTCGTACAATGTGCCCAACCGTCTCGTTATACACTAGTTCTGCCAACGCCTGTGCATACATCAACGATAGTGAATGGATAATGTTCGTTGGTAAAGGTGTTACGTGACGTATGTATTTAGTGAAGTTCGGAATATTGGGTGATTGTGAAATGTCGCACATGTGTATCTCATTCAATCTTCCTTTACATTCTACCGATAATCTGCCGACTATGTACAAACATACAACAATCGGCAGAACGAATCCACCAGGCTGATCATCTGAAAAAGATGAGAATAGTCGTGGATCGTTCGTCTTAGAAGATCGTTAAAGCTTCATTTTCACACGAATGTCACACAATGGGTCGTTTGTCGGGCAAATCGTGCGAAAATTATCTGACGTGTTTATGAGGCTTAAGATTTTAAGGTGTTACAAATTGTTGTCACTCACTGTCTGTGAGACACCTGTTATTTAATTCTAGATGTCTGGCATATGCTGCAGGATATTATTACATACAAAGGATGAAGTAAGGGATCCCACTCATTGCTTTGTTCCCAGAAGGATTGTGACTCACTGATTCATATCATTCTTTTTACCGTGACATTTACTGGAAATCAATCTCAGTCTTTATAGGGTGATACATTGAATTCATTTAGGATTTATGCTTATTTATTCTCCTACTAGATATCAACGTGGAAATACAGGCCAACATCTTTGAAAAAGTACACAGGATTATGGGATTCTATTGTCTTACGAGTATGATGATTTTATGTTGATTAAGGGCTAGGTCAGATCAATGGGATTTACCACGTGATCCGAACACGATCCTATCCCGTGTTAAAAAGCACACACTAGTGTGAATTGGAGTGGCCACACTAGGTGCGCAGGGGCTGTTTGATCATGTGCAATTGGGTGTGCTTTGGGCCCTATTTATAAAAGATCGTTATCATTATCGTAAAATACCGATCGTTATCGTAAAATAACGACCGTGTTTTTACCGATAACGACCGTTATTTACCGATACCGGTCGTTATTTACCGATAACGACCGGTAGTTACCGATATCAGTAAATAACGACCGGTATATAACGACCGGTATCGGTAAATAACGGTCGTTATCGGTAAATAACGGTCGTTATCGGTAAAAACCCGATCGTTATTTTACGATAACGATCGGTATTTTACGATAACGATACCGATCTTTTATAAATAGGGCCCTTAGTGTGGTCTCGGGCCTTATGGGAAACCAGACAAATGTCTGTAGTTGTTAATAAAGTGTTATCCTATTTAAAGGAGAAAAAAACCTTTTATTTTTAATCAAATTTAAGGGTAAGGAATACTTTATTTTGACTCCTTTGTTCAGTTGTTCATGATTGCTTGATGCCCACAAAAGACAGCAGCAGGTTGTGGAAACAGCCACTTGGGGTGTGATGTCATGTGGGTTCCTGGTATTTCCTTAAAAAAAAAACAACAACTATGCATTAATCAGTCAAAAAGGTAAAAAGTTATAGGGTCAAAAAATTGTTGTAATCCATGGCTGGATCTCTGTATCATGGATTTACAATTTCATAGAAAACGAAGATATTCACCATGCAGTCAGCTAATTTCTCTTTGGATTGTGTCTGTCACATTTCAAGGCTTTACGAGCTTGTGCAGCTGTAAAGGAGGTGGCTTGTGTCATTGGCTGTGACATCATGATCATGATCGTGACTGATGGCTAACACCTGGAGGAGCAGTGGATAGAAGGACCAGCAGACTTCATGCTGAATATCCTCTTAAAGTAATGCAGGGGAGCCCTGGGTACAGTCTCTATCTTCATATATATCTACCTATACTTTCCCTTGCCACTCAGGTCTCACACCTCCCCCCATGGACTTTAAGTGACAAGTATATCTGGATATAGAGACTGTACTCAGAGTGCTTTAGGTCCTCACCCTGCGTACGTTTAATGGACAGAAGTGGAGGGGAGGAAGGGAAGAATAATTGTCCTTAAAGACTAGGATTAAGGATGACAAAATTGCTCAGCATGGCATAAGGTGCTGTACCTTTCAGGAGCAAACATTAAGTCCCTATAAGGAGGTACGGCCACATTATTATAGCCTAATAGGTGTAGAAAATGAGAGGGTCAACCCCTGAGATGTTTAATATCACTGTGGATATTTTGTACTGGTGGAATTTTATTTGCTGTTCTCTTCATAATTTAGCATGTAAAGCTTGTTATCCAACATAAGAAAACAACATTAGTCAGATACTTTAGTTGAAACTGAATGGGAAATAAAAACCGTATTACCTTTTAGTGGGAGACCAAATAATTTACAGCAAAGTGCCATAACGAACACACGTTCTATGTGCATTTTTACTTGATAATGGGCTGCTATTGCCGTGCAGCCAGCTCTACCTCTGGATGTGTCAAGATCACAGTTTTATGCCTTTAGAGATTGATGATATAGACTGATTAATGTAACCCGGGGGAGAGAAAAGAAAAAGAAAATATCCTCTCCGGTGTTTCTTACTGCCAGTAAGAAAGACAGCATTAAAAAGTATCCGTGGATCTCTGGCAAAAAGAACTAATGTTAACAGAGATTAATTGCTGTGGTGTCCAATCAAAGCGCTATCAGTGTAAAATGCATGATCAAGAGTTTAGCGCTTAGACAGAAAATATTTGGTTTGTCCCTATTTAATAGGCTTATAAAGACAAATACAAGGGTTGTGGATTTTATACTAATTACATTATTTATCAAATCAATGGGCAGAGGCATATTCAATATACGGCTAAAGCTCTATTGTATGCTTTGCTCCCTGTGTGAATTTATCTTCCGCTCCTTTAAGGCAGAGCAGATTGAAAGACGGTATATAAGCTCTGTAAACTCATATGGTTCCCTGGAATAGGTCATACTAATTAAAGAGAGAAACAGGTATGGTCTTGTTCCCCACAGGGATTGTATATTTTTCTCACTAGGGGCCATATTTATAAAGGCGTGGTATCGCTTTTTAGCTTTAACAATCGTTAATTTCCAACCGTTAAACCGATTGTTTATTTCCGATTACGATAATAACGATTGTAAATTAACGATAACGATCGTAAATCTACGATACCGCGATCGTAGATTTACAATTTCTATAAAATCTCATTGCGGTAATTTACTACCGCATGGTATTCTGTGACCAAATGTTCCTTAATTAACGAACGTTCGGAGCAAATTTACAACCGCGGACATAAAATAATGGCCGGTGTCGTACATTACTGATAAATCATGATAACGCTAAATTGCAATACTGCACTTTATAAATATGGCCCTAGGTTAGGACTGACACAAGGATACTGCCTTGGAGCGGCGCATCAGCTGACGCATGTTTGTACAAACAATGTAACTAAATATATCCATTTTAACTTAAGTGCAGGTGATTACCCTTCATTGCTCGCATATATGTTTAAAGGGCTAGTCCACTCACAACAACCCGTAAGCTAATATTGTAGATTACCCTCCCCCCAAACCAAGGTTTCGCATTACTCACTGATGCCAAAGATGATCCTGAAGTGCTTGGCAGTGCTGTGCTTTTTTGTTTTATATTTTGTTGGATATATAAGCACGCACACGCAAATACTGGTTTACATTACAAAAGCAGCATGGCCCCCACAAATGCAACGTTTTGAGGGCTTAAGGACGTCCCTTTATCAGGCTAGGGTCAGCTGCACTGAAAAAGGACAAGTAAATCAACCAAACTGCAGGTATAAACAGGAAATGTCATCTCCATCATGATGAGTCCCTGTAACAAGTATAATATATAATATAGATCACTAGTATTAAACATACTGTACATATCAAATAACCAACTTATTATAGTTCATACCCTGTCATCCTATTTGGAAGCACTACACAAAGGGTTAAAACTAACTATTCAAGAACCAAACCCCTTTTATATGAGTATAACTGACTACGATCTATACCTATATAAATAAGTATAGATTTAAACCTGAGGGGGCAAGGGATTTTAATTTATGAATCCACTGGACCTCCTTCCTCTTTAAGGTTAAAGAGTCACTATAATCAAATAACTTTACATTTTCTGAAACTACAATTTGAGACAAGTAAAATGATGGTACTCACATATTTATCTGTGCTTGATTTGTCATTAAATTATTAATGTTTAGTGAGTACTCCTAATTCCTACCACCCTTCCTTACTCACTGCCTTCTTTTAGTGTCTGCGACACTTATAAGTTCTGCACAGCCTCACCATGGACACTGCTCTGCTAAAACATCTTCCCCTCCCTCCCCCCTGCTGTCTCTTCTCTGCTGATTCTCTTAAATGTTGCAGAAAGTGTGCTGGCAGGCAGGCAGAGAGGTCAAGCATGGGTCATATATTATAATTTCTGCTTCTGGAGTGACAGGTCTTTCCCTGTAAATGCTGTGATTAAAATGATGATTTCTCAGAATCTACTGCTCAGATTTAAAATCTGAAAAAAGTTTTGGAGGAGTGGGATCTTGCTGTTTTTTTAGCGTAAGTCCCTATCTCCACCCCTTCTAGATGTCTCTATCCTATCTATGACCATGTATTTCAAATCAGTTTCCCTATGTCCAGTCTCTAAAAAATGTCTAGAGACCGGTAATTTGGTATTACCCATCCGTATGTTGGACTTGTGTTGGGAAATACAAGTTTTTATCAGTAAAGTAGTTTCCCCCACAAAGATTTTTTTTGCATGGGCAGATGATTATGTACACCACATAAGAGGAATTACAAGTATAGTACTTTATATGTATAATCAGTGGGTGGATTAAAAGTCATTCCCTTTAGAACATTGGGGCATTGGGCACAAGAGAGGCATGTATACATGCCTAATCTATGAGTGCCTGTAAGATTTTACTCTATTCTGGTAGGGAGAGGCATGTCCGCCTCAACTAACATGTTATAGAAGGTATGTCCCCTTCTATAAGAGTTTAATGGTGGATACTTGAACTCCTCCACTACAGGGTAAGCCATTTGTCCTGGACAATCGGTGACAGTTAGAAGGAATGCAATTTACTTGGGTAATTACGCGATTCACCACCAGACGGCAGCACACAGGTAAATTAAAAAGTGTCTAAAAAAGGTGTATGCGGTGGTTTGTAAAAGTTATAAAGTAACCTATGTTTTTTTCCTGGTCCTAAAATTTATGTAGTCAATGCACATTGTGTACGAACATTCAATTCAGTCGATAATTATTGATCGAAACGAACGTTCGTACACATCGTGCGTAGCGGGTTTGGACCCGCAATCGCACATGTGTATGAACCTTAATACATATGTAGTTGCACTACTAGTTCTACCATTCTCTGACAAGCAGTCTCAAACAGCAGAGGGAATGTTAGGGGTTGTACATTGAAATCATGCAGCAAGGCTGTCAGAATCACTGCAGTATAAATACAATCGGGTTGTAATTAATGCAGCCCTGTTACTTACATTAATTATAAGTGTCCCCCAAGTATGAGATTATCTGATAACTAATTATATATTCACTAACAATTTATTGCTCTATTGCCCAGAGCAGGGATGCCCAACCTGTGGCCCTCCAGATGTTGGAAAACTACAACTCCCAGTATTCATTGGATTCTTCTGCAATGGAGGAATGCTGGGAGTTGTAGTTTTCAAAAATCTGGAGGGTGCAGGTTGGAAATCCTAGTCCCAGAGCCTTGCATAGCCAGGAAAAAACAACTGAATGATTGGATAATCCACTGGAATGGTGTAAACTAAAGAGTTACTATGTTATGTATGTTATGTTATGTAACATAGTAATTCTTTAGTTGTGGCAGGACGCACATAAGTAAAAAGACCTTTCAAATGCGGCAACAAAAATCAAAGTTTATTGCAAGCACTTTCTGTACATTTACTTTAAGGTGACAGGTATAAAAGGGCATCTATACTGAAACAATAGTTATCTTCAGATATCCAATCTGAACTATCTTATGCTAGGTGCAATTTGCTATAACTGGAATGGACACAGTGTTCATGCAAATCATGTAAATTGCATGATGGGAAATTCCCTCTCCCAATGCTGCCTCTTGGTGATTACTGAGCATGCTTGCCCTTATAGACAGCCCGGAGGTCCGGAAGGAGGTGTCAGTTAAGATTGGGAGGAGAGATGCTGAGCCTGAGCAAATCAATTACTGTATCTAAGGAATGCAGTGACACACAAACCTCAGAGTATGTGCTACTTACATGTATTAATTTATAGATTAAGATGAGGCAAAGTCTCAAAGTCTCTGTGTCTTTGTATGTTTTACATTGCAGGTAAAACATACAAAGACACAGCCTGTAACTGTGAATATTGCAGGTGTATTGCAAAACATGCATTCTACATGTTTCTGACCCACTTGTCCTTCCTCAAGTGCTTAAGTGGACCTGAAACATGTAGCACGTATGTTTTGCAATAAACGTGCAATATTCACAGCTACAGACCTGTGTCTTTGTATGTTTCACCTGCAATTTATTGTTTATATATCGGATTTGGTGGAGTGAAAGCCGTAGGTGAGACATACATTATTTCAGATCTGGACACACTAGATACTCAGACCTATATACATCACACTACAACACTGCTACTAGGAAAGTGTTAATCTGCTGCACCACCAATTTGAATATTGATGATTTAATATATTCCTACATCATAGGGGTTAAGGGGTGGGAGTGGAAATCACACAGGTGCTGACAATGTAATCAAGGCAAAAGTACTGGCAGGCAAGGGAAAATGTCAGCTTTAGATTTGGGGAACAAACAGAACCTAAAATGAGCTCATAGAGGTAAAGAAAAGGCCCCTGAGTGGGATCTTCCATGCTGAGAGGATGTTGAGGCAAATACTTTCTAACTTAAACTTTGATTTTTTGGGTTTAGTTCTCCTTTAACAACAGGATTACTTGTGCCTCCAAATGGTGATGCTTGTTGTATGACCACACAGGACACATTCCCCCAACCTAGGCAAACCCTAAATTTAGGTTGTCATAACATACTGAACATGTGAATTACCTGAAGTTAATGGGCATGTCCACCCAAAAAAAGAAGTAATGGTGTTTAGCATAATTACCCCCCAAAAGCGGACTTTGGATTTAATCTTAGCTTGATCCGACACTCACATGCTGAGATATACTTACTTTAACTTCAGCCGATCCCTCCCCGGAAGTCACGTCTTCTGTCTTCTGTTTCGAGCACGCTCTGCTCTGGCTCTTCTGGGTATGTACTGTCAGTCAATCATTACTTTTTTTGTGTGGACATGCCCTTTAGGCCATTAGTGTACATTAGTCCTCTTTAATTACGGTACCCCTTATATAACATAACAGTCTTCAAAGGAATTCTGGATTGTTTGTGTGTTAAGGAAAAACATGACTTGGAGCTTTCTTTCAAAGAAATTCTATAATTTCCCAATTCACACTTAAGTGTTAATAGGAAACAAGAAGCAATGTGTTTTCTATCAATTTGCAGGAAATTTAAAATGGGATCATATTACACTTTTAATACCTGGGGCCTCTTTAGCAATTTTCCAACAAATTAGTAGCTGCTAATTAATACTAATTGGCGAGAGTGGCTAATATAGGGTGCTCAGTTGTTACTGATGGCATTTCACATTTATCTTTCAGTTTGCACTGTGAATAATCTGTTGGAGCTGTAAAGATTAGGATGTTACTATTATGTAACACTCATAGGGAGCTCAGTCACTGGGACACCAGTGTAACTGACAAGTAACCAAACTGGTTTATCAATTACTATTTACATTTATCTGCTTTTAATGTATAATTTTGGATAAAACACACACACAGACAAAATATTTCAACATTCCCATTGAAACTACCTCCTTGGTGCTAAAATGTGTTAGATATTTCTAACTAGATGTGTAACCTGCACAGTACATTTTAATGGTTATTTAAAGGTGAAAGCTAAAATTAAATATTTATGTTTTTTTTTTTAAACTAAATACACAATTTATGTATTTTTAATAAATTGGTATTTTTTGCATGATGATATTTACCGTATATACATTTCCAGATAACACAGCCTTATATATATATACTTAAAAATGTAATATGGAAAATATAGCAGCACTTTAAAGAGAATGAATACAAGTAACCAGAAGATCCTCCTGTCCTTACCTGCATATTTTTATATTGTAAGATAATGATCCTTTCCCAACATTTCAAGTGTTTATTCTATTGTAGTTGGCACAAATGCTTAAGTACACGGAAGGGACTATATAATATTACTAATGAATGGCATTAAAGGGCATGTCCACCCCCCAAACTAAAACTGAACCCACTACTGGCCCCGCTGAGTAATTTTAAAAAAATCCTTACCTTATATCTCTGCTCCTTATGGTACTTCTGCAGCACTTGTCCAAAGTCCAGGAAACTGATGAGTAGGAGCTGTCTTCTTGTATGAAAGGTTTCTGCCTCCTCCTTGTCCTCTGAGAGGATAGTGGCATGCGCAAAGGAGCCGCCCCCCCACATTCCACCCTCTTGACCCCTCCCTGGCTTCCCTTCATGTAGCATAAAATCTTTTATATATATTGCAGGGCATCCCTTTCCGCCCCCAACCGCTATATTGGAAGTGTAAAAATAGAATCTGAACTGTACTTACAGACTTGCTCCTGAGCCGTTCTCTATTGCTGGCAGCCGCAGCTGTGATTGGCTGCCTCTCAAGCCAATCAAAGCCACGGCTGCCGGTCCGGCCCCCTGCTTGAAGTTCTGGCAAGCAGGGATCAGAATGATGCTGGAGTGAGGGACTGTAAGTAAGGTTTGAATTCTAATTTTACACATCTAACATAGAGGTTGGGGTGGGAGGGGATGCCCTGCATTATATTAAAAATAATATCGATGGTGGAGATGCCCTTTAAATTCTAAATTCTGAGTTCTAAAAATGAATAACTTTCTCCAGTTCAGTAACACAATAAGATTTCTGATGTATTTATTTTGACAGTATTCGTTTCACTGCAATAGGACCCCAACAAAAGTCCCTTATAGGGGGCACTAAGGCACATAACAGTGCCAGGGAGGGGGTACCGGTTTTGAGCTGTAGGTCACCTTAAGCCCCAAATGCACTTGTGTGGTCACATATAAACACTTTTCACTGGGAGTGCAACCCTCGATCTACTGTGTGTTGTTCTGCCGAATTTTTAGCAGTGTTTCCAATTTGCAATGCCAGTGCAATGCAACCGGACAAGCCTCATTGTGTGCTACATTCCCATTAGAACACATGCTTTCATAAATTTAATAATAACACAAAAAGTATAAGAATACAATGCGTACACAATGCGCACACAGAAACATGCATTCAGTTGGATCCTCACTTTGCTTTATGGTCTGGATGGCACAATGATGGCGCTGGAGAAACTACATGTCAGTTATTTTATCTAAATATATAAAGCCTGCAATTAACATCTGGGGGACCAGCCGATAGTGATGTGTATTGGTTGGTCAGCCGCAAATATCTCATGGTGTACACGGCCACCGCATATCGTACGAACGGACGAACGGGCCTGTTGGTAAATCACAGCCAATTGTGTGGTTCCCTATGGAACTGCAAGATCGGTCATGGGAACTGTCGGCCAAGGCCACTATTGCTGCAACAGACAGCCATTTGTTGCGGCCGAGTGCTCACTAGTTGCGAATGCTCGGTCGGGACAAATAGTCCCCCTGTGTTTTCCCAGCTATAGATTTAACTTCCCAGAATTCTTACTTCACGCCATTACAGGCCTCAACTGGGTTCCCGGTGACTACTTTGGAGGAGGACAGTTGAGGAGAAGTTTGGCAGTTGACAAAAAGGACTTATAGTAGCATTATTTATAGCAAGCCTATGTTGCCAAAAGAGGGTTATGAACATACATTTAATATTGAAGGACAGATCTGTGTTTTGCAAAATAGTTTTAAATTTTGGAAAGCATTAACATTTTACTAACAATGAAAATAAACCGGGTTTGTATATTAAATTTAAAATAGTAAAAGTTTTTTTAAAGGTGAACCGTGTCCTTCAAGGTTAGTAAATCCTGTGAGAAGCTATAGAACTGAAAATGATACCCTCTGCACCATCTCCCTCTGCATTCCAGGCATTGGAAAAAGAATAAGTGATGGTTGCTTGATAGAGCTTAATGATCTAAAGAGGTAGTGGGCACTGATGTCACAAGGGGTTTTTAAATGGAGCTAAAATGATCAAGAAACTCAGTGAGACAGCAAGACAGCAACATTTACATTAGTTCTCCTTTGAACATGTACTATATCGGTACCGCATTATATCTTATGACAGATGAGGATGATTTACATTTAGCGTGGTTTAATATGGTTTAATGTGTACAGTGGTACCAATGTAGCAAAAAAAACAGTTACGTCTTACCCGAGGCAATGCTTTAAATGCTCCTCCTCTTCACCCTTTGAGCTAAAATACCAAAAAATGGGGTTAAATGAATAAATCAGCACAGTCATTAGGTTTATCAGAAACAATGGGGTCCCCTTCTTGTGTTGTTTACAGTGGCTGCTGGTCCCTTGTATACATTGAAGGGTGGTTTAAAGGGTATGTTGACCTGAACAAAAAAAAACTATTTTCTGTAGTGTAGCTACCCCCCTCTCAACCCTAACCGCATGGTATAATTTAAAAAAAAAAAGTGCCCAGAATCTTAAGTATGCCTTCATTCCTGTGGCCACCGCCTCTAATGTAATTTCCCAGAATAAAGTAACATTACGGGACAGAAGCCAATCAAAAACGCAACTGCCGGCTATTGAAATAGCCATTTAAGTTATTTTCCTAAAAACCCATTAATTAGGGAATAAACCATGTGGTTAGGGTTGGGAGGGGGTGGCTATACTACAGAAAATAGTTTATTTTACTGTCGTTCACTGCAGCATGGAGAGATCTGGAAGGTGGGAGGGAGGGGGGGAAAAGGCATGCACATGCCTTAATCCCTCCAGGAGGAGCCGAAACCTTTTCACACAGAGACAGCTCCTACTCTTCACTTTCTTGGACTTTGAATAGGAACTGCAGAATAACCATAAGGAGCTGAGGGGAAAGTTAAAGGGCAATTATAGTGAGAAAATTGTTTTTTTTTAATTTCTTCTAATGTATCCTATAAGTCATCCCATCCACCAGGGTACCTTTAGTTTCTTTAAATTCTACATAGTCCCCGAGATATAAGCCTTTGAATATGCTGTGATTTGTAGGAGCTGCTACACCTCATCTGTCACTCACCGGACTCCTCACAACACCGCTCGCTCAGTGCTCTCACCACAAACAATTCTAATTGCATATTGGCTACCTCCATAAGGTTGCTGCTACAAACAGCCTGCTAAACTCTGGATAAATAAAAGCAATTAGTTCAATAAGTTGGTTAAATTATTTTAAGCCCAGTCACCACAACAAAATTGCACTCCTCCCAGAGATAGGTCATGTGCTCATTTGAGCAAAGTATTAGAGAGTCAGCCTTAAGCATCCAGGCCACACAGGAGAAGCTGTCAGCTCATGCAGCCAAAAAGGCAAGTACCAGTAGGTTAGGACCCAGTTAAATAAAGCAACCTTGACGTGGTGACTGGGCTTAAAATAATTTGACCAATTTTTTGTATGTATTATATTTTTGGTCTCTAGTTGCACTTTAATATGGATGTACAACAACACTATTTTTTATATATTGTGAGTTACATTGAAGGTTTGACCAAGCCTTCTGGGAAATTGTACTCCACCCAGAGTTAGGTCATGTGCTCGTTTAAGCAAAGTACTTTAAACTAGAGAGTCAGCTTCAAGCATCCAGGCCACACAGGAGAAGCTGTCAGCTCATGTAGCCAAATAGGCAAGTACCAGTAGGTTAGGACCCAGTTAAATAAAGCAACCTTGACGTGGTGACTGGGCTTAAAATAATTTGGCCAATTTATTGATCTAATTGCTTTTATTTATCCAGGGTTTAGCAGGCTGTTTGTAGTAGCAACCTTATGGAGGTAGCCAATATGCAATTAGAATTGTTGATGCATTAGAATTCTATTTTTTGTATGAACAACTCTGAATGTTCTGTCAGTACCTTATCTGCAGGTACACTGTGTGTTAGAGGCAGAAAACCCGGACAAACGGGGGTTTATGTGAAATTCTGTCAGGATCCCGGATTTGTCATTGAAAAAGAGAACAAATCCAGGATTTCGCTGACATCTGGAAACCCTAGTTCAGGAAAATCTCAACAATAAATGGTATAAATGTTGTGTTAATGTAATTACAAAGATATTTTTCAAAAGCACCCAAAAAGCTTCATTTGGAGTATTTTTTTCCCCTTCCTCTAAAGGTGGATATACACAGTCCAGATCTTTAAAAGATGACAGACAGAATCTGAAAGATTCAGAAAGATTCTGTCGGTCATTTTGTAAAGATCCCCTACACACAGTCCCAAGCATAACGCATACTGTAACTAAACACCATATACATATTTTATGTACTTTAAAGATAATGCATTCCCTTATGTAATGTTTAAAGATATTAGAATTCACTGCCATAGTGTTTTACAGGTCAGAGGATAATGCTACTTACATACAAAAAACACATGACCCAATCCTTTTGGGATTAATCAGGCCAGTTGCTGGAACATTGGAAGTTAAATTGCATAGTGCATGGCCAACCTAACACTCTTGTGTTTAAAGTGATTTATTTATACCCTACTGTAAATTATATGGATATAATACATAAGGCTCTGGCCTTTGAATGGGGAGCAACAGTGGAATATATTCTTACAAAAACGTAGCTAAGAGGTTTTTATAAGACTATATATCACTGTTGCTCCTCATTCACTCACTGTCCCCTCTCCCGACCTTTAGATAAATTTGCTATATGTTGTTACCTAAAATCCTTTCATGAATGCAGCTACTCCACTTCTGTGTTCCTGCACTGGAAACAACCCTGATTTCTTCACTCTGACTTTAATCAATCTTCCTGCCCATGTGCCTTCAGTATTGGGAGGAAAGATCCACCAAGATCTGCTGGGCGGGGATGTTCCTTTCTACTGGCTTTGCTTTGTTCTATTCTATTAATATGGCTTTAGGTAATAGGTAGATTGGATTGGTGCCCATAGCCAATAAAGCCCAGAACTCTGGCAAACCAGAAAGTGTGGAACTCAGAGCAAGATGTCAAAATAATACAGGCAGTAAAGGTGAAGGAGAACTGCAGCCAAGGGGCCAGCTAGGCATAGCCAATCACTGCACAGCTAGGTATAGCCAATCACTGCTGGTACTTTGCAGAGTAAATTTGTGTTTTTCACAACACACAAATAAAATAGACCTGTATTATTGGTCGACCAAGACAAATGGAATAAACAATGGAAAACTAATACTTATTCTACAGTATGCCCGCAAGGCTATCACCCTTAAATGGAAGTCTCAAGAACCCCCATGTAAGAGACAATGGATTGCACTGGTGCACCATGAGTTGGCTTTCCACAACATATTATAATAATACCTTCTTGGGTATTAGAGATGGACCAGAACTCAAACATGAACCCGAGTTCGAGCCAAACTTATCGAGTTTGAACGGACTCGGACCTCTCGAACTATCCTGGATAGATACCCGGATTTCTCAGACTTTCGAACTTTCCGGACTTTCGATAATCATCAAATTCGAAAATCGAATGATCTTTGAAGCGTTTATGGGATAATTATAAAATTTTGGAATCGTTTATAGGATAATCATCAAATCTTCTAATTGTTTATGGGATAATCATCAAAAATCGAACGCAGGAGCTCAAAAGTACCGCTCATGAGAATAAAATAGATTTTTTGAAAAGTTCTGGATATTCAATCGTGTTCCCCCGACCATTTCCCAGGTCCTAGAGCCATTTAAATTACGTTACCATCGCTATTTTAATTGTATTTCATTTGAACTTTTCAAACTATTTGACTCCTATTGACTTTAATGGGTCCATTATCGAACTTCCCATATAGTTCGAAAGTTCGAAAACGGACCGAATTTTCGGAAGTTCGTCCATCTCTATTGGGTATACCTTCTTGGGTCATATTTTAATATGAAAAAGTATGAGGTTTGTGGAATGGACCTGACTCAACTACTGAGCAATGACTCATTTTTATCTTCCGATGTGACCTAACAAACACCCCCACCCTTCCCTCTTCTTCTCTATCTATTGTATCCTACAATGTACAGTACATCACATTATTCTTACAATTCTCTATGCATCTTTTAGGAAGCATCTGATTGTATATAGGTTATTCATTTTCTTTTTTTACAAATGTAATTCTACTAACCTCTAATGTAAGTTTTGTAGAATTATGTGAGACTATTTTTTTTGGATAAGCTGAACTGTTACCATGTAGACTGTATTACTATTTTCTTCTCTACTCAATACATTAGAATAAAATAAAGTGGAGGGAAAAAAATAGTTTTGTTACAGAAGTTGCATCTAGAGTAAGTACCTGTTTTTTTTGGGGGGGGGGGGTTTGCCAAGTAAATACAATTATATGCTACATATTCAGCAACACGTTTTAGGAATTTCCATTATGATAGAATTTTACTTACAGTATATGTATATATATACACAAGTATAAACATATGCTGCTCAAACCTTTATTCAGTGGATGCTTTCAGGAATTTAGGAAAAGCCAAGAAAAGGTCAAGAAACACTGTCAGGAACGTGGACCCAGTACAGGTCCACCAACCAGCAGCATAGTAAGCTAATGCTATAACGGGCAAAATGGTGAAAAGGCCCAGAAGGTTTAACCCTTTCACTGCCAGGAGATTTTCATTTTTTTTGCGTTCACTGCCAGAAGAATTTTCAGGATTTTGTCCTTAATCGCTTTAGACTAATTTTACAGTAGGAAACCTTGCAGTAAATCAGGAATATTATACATTGTTTTTTTCAGCACAAAGTGTACTTTAACATGGTAACAAAATTTTGTAACTTTTCTGGAAATTTTACTGGAATTATGGGTAAAATATGTAAAAAAAATGAAAAATTTGCAAATTTTCATGGATTTTTCCCATTTTTACTTATAGTTATCTTAAGGTTACGCACAAAAAACGTACTGTTTCTAAAAGCTCAGATACTCCCGAGTACAACGATACCAGATATATGTAGGTACCCCACTTTTCCTGTACAGGAGACCCCCCCAAACTAAAACTGCACCTTCTAGAATATTACACCAAATTAAAATGTATAACCACTACTGACAGTTAACATAGAATATCTACCAAATTATCTAAAATATCCCCACAAGTGAGATATTTTTAGAAACTACACACCCGCAGGATTTTATGAGTGAGGTAAGTTTCGATCAAAACGCAGATACCCGGGCGCAGCTCTTCGTCAAATTGTAAGTTACTTTCTCACATTTTCCTTTTAGAAGTTTGCACTTTTACCAGATTTTCAAAAAAAATGAACATCAAACAACATTCAAAAAGGTAAAAATCATGCTAAAACCTCATGGAATGTAAAAAAAAGTTACTAAATATCAATCTCCCAGACTCAATGGTTGAAATCCTACCTAAACCCACTCGGCAAGTAAAAAACCCACTAAAGGGCAATCTCCCACATGTCCTGAATCAAACGGTATGCCAAAAGGGTGGGTGCAAACAGAAACGGGGCCACCAACTAGCTCAAATTGGACGCATGCACAAGTCCAATTACAAGAAAAAAATCAAAGTGTTCTGTAATTTGAACAGCCTAATCAACTTGGAAATACCCCCCACAAACTATAT